>JBBPSL010000032.1:25595-75172 GCA_038093555.1 Butyriboletus appendiculatus
GAGCGTAAACGACCGCTATGCTACCACATCTGCAGCACTAAAACTGCTCCTCCTCCGTCTTACCGGACGTGGACCCGGTCGTTGTGTCGTTTTGGATGCGGGAACAACGACGGCGGATGCACCCGTCGTCATCCAAGCGTCAGAGCTTGGTTTCGACTTTGCTCCTGCAGCCATCTCCGCCAGCGTATTGGTTGCATTGTTCCGCTTCGCTAAAGTAGGTAGTCTCGATGGAGTCGGTGACGGTGGTGGCTGGGGAACTCTCCGCGACGAGGGTGCACCAACTCCCCTCGTTGCTGTACTTCGTGTCGCCGTCCCTGTCGCCAGTCTGGGTATCTTGTTTGGAGGTTGCGCAGACGTCTTCGCCGCGGGGTTGACAACGGTGGATGGTGGTTTTCGTTGGTTGGGTGCAACTGCAGACCGCAGGACGCGTGTGGGCCGCTGTTCTGACGCCGTTCCTCTTGTTCCTGTTTGTCGCGTGGCCGTCCTGGCACGTTGTCGCGTAACTGGTGGTGCTACACCAAGGGCAGGGAGTGTGTCGTCTGCCTCCTCCCCGTTTTCATCATCAGAATCCACTGCCACTCGCTTCGCCATGGGGGTCTTCCTCGGTTGCCCCGGAGGAGCGATTGCGTGCGCTTTCGCCGCAGCGGTGGCCACATGTCGACTGGGTGTCACAGGAGGCAAAGGTATCGATGAATGGCCATTGGCAGATGGTGTCACCCTTCCACCCTCTACCATCTCTTCATCCTGTTCGGCAGGCGGGGTAACCGGTGTCACGACCGGTACCACAGCCGTGGCAGCCACGGCCTGCACCCGTCTTATTTCATCGATCGCTGCCCATTTTGCCCATTCCAATTGCTTGAGGTACATATATTGTTGTTGTGGACCCACTACGCTTCCGGGCCGAACGATACGCATAAAAGCGATCGCTTCGGACGCAGTAAACCCATATTTCCAGATGAGATAGGCCCCGATCAAAGTGCCGGTTCGCCCCAGACCTGCTTTACACTGGTGGAGAATTGTTACCACGTACCCGCCAAGTAATGACAAGGAGATCGAGAAGAAAAAAATGGCGCACATGAACAGCAATGACTCCGCCACTTTCTACTATAGCGTCCGACAGATCGATAAATGTCCGCACAATCTCGTCCGTTGGGTTCGTCCCATCGTCGAAATAAAGCTCTTGATGGCTTATGCCGCGATCGAGAAATAGTTGTTTATCGTACAACTCGGTATTTAGACGAACGACGAGCTTTATACCACGTTTCTCGAAGTAATCAAGGCAATTGCAAAACGGCGTAGATAATTTGCGCTGAAGGGCGAGATTAATGGCAGGGAAACGAATTGGACTTGCTGTTCCGGGTCGAGTAGGAGACGAAGGTTCTGCAGTGGCTTGCTTTGCCTCTTTCTGATTCTTGATCCAGGCCGAGTCCACGGGGGATGCGAACGCGATAAAGTTGGGCGTTATCCAATTCCAGTCCCCGTTCTCAACTTTCTCGTAATGTTCATATTCTTCCACGCTGAACTCGTTCATATCGCACAGACCGTTCTGCATAGCCTTCCACATACCCCATAGACAATCTTGGATATTAAGATTGAAGTCAGAGGGTCCGCGTCCGGCGTCACGGAAGGGCATAAATTCGAGCTCAGCTATCGGACGGAAGGCTTCCCACGGCGCACGACGTTGGACAATCATCTGAGAAGAATGTGAAGAGGGACATGAGATTAGGATGCAATACATACGACGTAAAGTGCGATCAAAAGCGCCGCATTCGTTTTCCGTCGGGGGTCATCAGAGGAATACAAAACAAGACGATGAGATTGGAGGTCCTTGTCCTATCGCGAAGCAATCAGCGCGACCCTGTTGGTCCGAAAGCCGTACCCACCTCCAGAAGTTCGTGGATAAGGATGCATGCCTTGTAGACCATTGCAAGATTGAGTGGGCCCCAATCCTGGAAGAAGGAGAGATAGAGCAGCTGGTCATCGATCGTGAAGTAGTAGTAGGTAGCGTCATCGTCGGGAGATGCGGATGGGCCTCCTCTGGGTCCCGCGCGTACAGGAGGGTTGTTGGTTGGGTCAGGGGATTGATTATTGAGGACGTGTGGACCGGGAGGTGGATGCGGAAATGTTGTGAAGTAGAGCCTGATGACAAGGTTGTTGAGTTGATGTCGGATTGAGCAGGAAGGACATGCCTGTCTCCGAAGTGACATAGAGGCTCACACTTGGGAGCCATTGGTATGACTGTTTCTGTTCCTGCTTGGTGATGCGACAGATATAGGAGACGCGGGGTGTAAGATGCGAGGGGAAGGAGGCTGAACGTATGGCAGAGGGAGCGCGACAATAAAGAGCAGTGGCAACGTGCCCCAAGGTAGGCGTTTGGAAGCCCAGAAGAGCTCCTTGGAAAAGGAAAAAGTGTCCCGTGACCGTCGCGTTCTGTTTAAACATGTCAAAACATATCCAAAAGCGGACGCACAAACCACAGGCTAGGGTTCGGATGGTCGTACGCTCACAAACCGCAGAAAAGCGTCTTTGATGAAATGAGCAGACGGATGGCAGGGCACGGGGTGCGAGGGCCCATGGCTGCATCGCAACGACAGCATGTCTTTCACGAGGCGTGGTCATGTTGCCCAGCTGCCTGGGGGCTCGCTGGGGAAGATTAGTACGTCGTGCGCATGAGGCTCCGAGGGGGGCGTTGAGTGTGATATTCAGGGGCTACTCATCGCGTTGTTTGTCGTTGTTGGAGCACGCGTATCATCCACGACTACCCCGCCCGCTCCCAGCGCTCACGTTCGCACCAAGCCAGCTGCAACGTTCACCATCCGTTACGTGCGCAACGGGCCTGACAATGCCTGAGAATCAAATCTTCAAGGTCTCGTTCATTTCATCTCCTCATTGCACTGCTCCTGCTCACAGATCCCCACCATCAGGCAACCTATAGCGGTATACCCGTGTACGAAATGTTCGTCATATTCCCCAACCGTGCTCGACACGTCCTCATCTCTTTGACACGTGTAGGATGTGTAAAGGTGTTGCTGTAATGCGGCGGCGCTCAGATTCATGGCTCAACGCGACGCAAATACTCAAAGTCGCTGGCTTTGACAAACCCCAGCGCACCCGAGTCCTCGAACGAGAGATTCAGAAGGGCGATCATGAGAAAGTCCAAGGCGGATATGGAAAGTACCAGGGTGAGTTTCCCCTTCATTCATCTTCTGCCAAAATTGATTTCATCATCCCACAGGGACATGGATACCTCTCGACCGAGGACTCTCCCTCGCGAGGCAATACAACTGTGAAGCAGCCCTTCGTCCTATTATTGAATTCCAGCCCGCGGCGAAGAGCCCACCCCTCGCTCCGAAACATCTCGTGTCCTCGGCTTCCGTTGCAAAACCTGCCCGTCGTGCTGCAACCACGGTCACAGAGCCAGTCTCTGCTCTCATTGGCACCCGTTCGCGTCGTCAAGCTGATGTCGAAGAAGATTCGGAGCATGAATTATTTTCCGAACCCGGTTCAGAAGATGGCTCAATGACAGCATCTCCTTCGCGAGGGTCATCCAGTTCACGTACCCCCTCTCCCATCGCTGACACGTATGATCAAATGGACGCGTCAGAAGATCGCAGGCACGGTGTACGACGTAAACCGCCGCGACGTCACCCCAACGAGCGCCTCGACGACGCCTCAGAAGATGAGATCGCCACACAGCCCAATGGTACTGATGATCCGCGTGCCTACAGCGATCAGATCCTTGAATACTTCATTTCGGACACGAATCAAATTCCTCCAATTCTCATTTCACCTCCTCCCGATTTTGATGCGAACATGGCCATTGACGATGATGGGCACACTGCATTACACTGGGCTTCGGCAATGGGCCGACTCCGCATCGTCAAGCTACTGCTCACGGCCGGGGCTGATATCTTCAAGGTAAACAAGGCAGGCCAGACTGCACTGATGCGCAGCGTTATGTTCGCAAACAATTACGATGTACGCAAATTCCCGGAACTGTACGAGCTCCTCCACCGCTCCACTCTCAACATCGATAACTACAATCGGACTGTCTTCCACCACATCGTTGATGTCGCTATGTCCAAAGGGAAGACCCATGCAGCGCGCTACTACATGGAGACGGTGCTAAATCGCTTGGCTGACTATCCCAAGGAGCTGGCAGACGTGATCAATTTCCAAGATGAAGATGGCGAGACCGCATTGACGATGGCTGCTCGGTGCCGCAGCAAGCGTCTCGTCAAACTCCTCATCGACCACGGGGCAGACCCCAAACTCGTAAACCGTGACGGGAAGAGCACTGAAGATTATATTCTCGAGGATGAGCGTTTCCGGTCGTCTCCGGGACCGATTTCCCGACTTTCAGCAATGTCTTTTCGTAATGCACAAGCTGCGTATCCTTTGCAGCCTATTCCACCCCTCATCCCCGCGGGTGGTGAGCGCCCTCCACTGCACCATTCAATAGCTGGCCAGAAGGCGAGCACAAAATGCGTCAACGAAATTACGAACATGCTCGATAGTCTGGCTGCGTCTTTCGATCGCGAGCTCCAGGATAAAGAACGCGACATGAATCAAGCCCACGCACTCTTGCAAAATATCCAACAGGAGATTCTTGAGAGTCACCGAGCTGTCAATCAGCTCAAAACACAAGCCGAGGGACTACAGCTAGCGAGAGGGTTGTTGTCAGAATTAGAAAGCCGGCTGTTAGACAAGATGGGGAGGAGATATCGGTTGGGTTGGGAGAAGTGGATTAAGGACGAGGAGAACCGAGAAAAGTCGATCAGGGATGTGGCGGACGGGGAGCTGAAGATCACACCCACGACCGTTCCCTACCGGACGGATGACGACGTTGAGGGTGAGGGGTCGACGGAAGCAGGGGACAAGGATAAAAGTAAGGGGAAACGGAAAGCGCTGCCGCAGGAAGAGGACATCACGGATCTTCTTGCATTGTACGCTGATCTTCCGAATAACCAAGATGTGGTAAGGATGGCCTGCGAACTGGTAAGGGAAGACCTGGGCCATCGTCGCAAACGAAGGAAGGAACTATTTGACCAGTTGACCGCGTTCCAGGCGGAGGCGGGAACAAGCGGACAGATGGCTGAGTACAGAAGGCTTATTGGAGCTGGGTGTGGAGGTGTGCCACCCTCAGAGGTGGATAATATCATCGGAATGTTGCTCGAGGTAGGTCATATTGTTCCACCGAACTGACGACTTTGTTCATTCTGATTTCAGACGCTCGAGTTGGAAGAGTCTAGTACGGCCCCAGGAGCATGGACTGGGACAAAGGCTGGGCCTGTGCCAGCGGGTTGATGTAGTACTTAGATGGACTTTTTTTGGTTATTGTACTCTGTACGCGTGACGGTACCTATCGGTGGATGACAGGGGTAAATGCTTAGTCAGCACGATTTTGGTTACACTTAAGTTTCTTTCTCTTCGTTCTGTTCTGCCCCATGTCGCTATCACGCGTACAAGTCCTCAAAGCCACTACCAAGCTACCATGGACGAAGAATTTTCGACATCTCCTACCTGTCCCAAAGCATTGGTTGGAAAGACGTTCGCGCTATGACCCGGGTATCAAAGCTGTCCCTGCTAAAGACCGCATCAAATACTGGAATGTCGTCCCTGGTGACAAGATACGCATCCGTGGTGAAGGAAGCAAGCTTCACGAGGTTCTGAGTATAAACAGGTTTTCGAACCGTGTATACCTCAAGGGTACCATCAAGGTGCGCCAGATGTCATTGGTTGATCCAATTGTCGCGTCTCCGACCATTACACCAGGAAGCAGCTGCCAATAAGGCGCCAGTCAACAGAAGTGTGCATTACTCAAGGTGTCAGCTCTTTATGGGCACTCATAAAGTCACAAGACCGCAAGGAGGAGAGAAGGAAATCCAGTGAGCATGTTTTCCCTATTTCATACCTGGTCGTGAACATTTGCAACGATAGAGTGTTTGCGCGACGGATTGGAGTAAGGGACCCTTATTGGCATCCCGGACTTCGTCGTTTCGATTGGAAGCGTATCGCCGTCGCAACAGTACCCGTATATTTTAAGAAAACCAGCAGGATCCCACTTGTCGTACCATGGCCAAATCACGAATTCCCGGAACGACCAGGAGGTGTGTTGTATTGTCTACAGGGCGCCTCGGACCTGCTGTGACACTTGCTTGATACCGTTAGCCAACCAGTTTTATGATACAACCAAAGACTCGGTTCTCAAGATCACGTATCAACCACCAAACCTCAAGAAACCCAATCCAGCCGATGAACATGCCTATATCACCGCGTTGTTTAGCCCTCAGCCAAGACCTTTTGACGAGTCGAAGCCAATGGAGCACCACGTCGCGAAAGAGCTTTCAAACCCACACAGTCGCGCCAAGAAGCAGGCTCGCTGGCAGGCCGCCAAAGTTTACAGGGCTGAGCTTCTCAAGAAGTTTGTCGAGCGGGAGCTCATGCACCTGAACGGCCGCCCGGCAAGGGTGGCGCGTGCTGAAGGTGTGTTCAAGTTTAGACAGAAGCTAGAGGAGGAGCGCAAAGCGGAGAAGAAGAGACGGTGGTTAACTGCGGAACGCAAGTCAAAGATTGAGAGGAAAGTGGAACGCAAGCAAAGGAAGGCGCGAAAGCAGAAAGAGAAATTGACTGGATTGGTGCTAAAGGAGAGTGCGAACCAGGTCATCCCTGCTGCAGAACCTCGCAAGTAATGGCAGCCATAGAATTACCTCCCTTTGATACTTACTGTCACTGGCCGCCACATGGACCGATTTGTAAGAGCTCCTGAGCCTGGCTTAGCACAAGACCACACTTCACTAGTCCCTCTGGCGTGTGAGTACGCACTATCAGCATGATAGACTCTTCTGCCAAATATCACGCCATTCCACCCTCTGAGGACGAAGCCTACCACTCTGACGTCCACGAAGCTGGTGTTACTAGTGCCAGTGGGGATGATCATTACTCAACAAGGGAGTGGAGTTCGGCTGCAGCTCGAACCAAGTGGACGTATTTCCTTCTCGGTTGCGCCATTTTGCTACCCTGGAACGGTGATACTTCTCGCCAAACTACCCGTCTTGTCAGTACTCACGACTCTATCCAGCACTGATTAACGCGACGTCGTTTTTCTTGTCCCGACTGGCCGGCTCCCCGTTGTACCCGACCTTCAGCTCGTACTTGTCCAGCGTCTACACGTTGACCAATCTAGCATGTCAGTTCTACAGTACGGTCACATCGAAACAGGTTCGTGGATCTGGCTAGCAAATGGTGATAGCGAGCACACTCATACATTAGGATATCGCAGTCGTCCCCATCTCGCCGCACATTTGCGTCCATCATTGCGATGATCCTCCTCGTCACATCTCTGTGCCTTAGCACGTTTGTTCGAGGCACACCGTCAACGTTTTTTTCATTTGCTCTGTTCAATGGGGCTGCTGTCGCAGTCACGTCTGCCTATCTCTGCACCGCGGTTTTTGCTGGGGCAGCGCTACTTGGCACGTCATTCCTGCAAACTGTGTTATCGGGACAAGCCGCGGTTGCGGTTGCAGTCAGTGCCGTACAGGTTGCCAGCTCGATGATTTCTCTTTGGGGTTCGAAATCCGTCTCAATGGAGGTGATCGCCGCCGATAAGCACCCCGAAGAGATAGCTGCGCGAATCTTTTTTGCTGTTTCCACCGTTTTTCTCGGCATCACATTGGCTGCCTACACGTGGTTGACAAGGCAGTCTTTCTATAAATCAATTACTGGTCCTCTGGAACGCCACCGCGAGGTTGGAGACGTAGACGAGCTTACCGGACTAGTCGCGGATGACTGCAGAAACCCTCTGACGGACGCCAACTCGCGTGTATATCAAGTTTTTAACCAGAACTTGATTTTCATGTTTTCTATCGCGTACGTATTCGCGGTCACTCTAGTAAGTGCCCACTTTATCACCGCAATTGCTCTCAAACTGATAGGGTCTTCAACTAGGCGGTTTACCCTGCGACGACAGTCCGTGTGCAGCCGGCGAATCCAGGCATCCATCCCTCGCTGTTCACCGCCGTCCACTTCTTGATTTTTAACGTCGGAGATCTTGTCGGGCGATACAGCTGCTCGTTTCCTCGCTTACTCGTCTGGTCCGCCAAGAAGATTCTAGCTATGGCTCTCTTACGGACGTTTTTCATTCCCTTGATCCTTCTCTGCAATGTCCATCAACCTACAATAACCACCCCGGTCTCTCCGATCATAAGTTCCGATATCCTTTTCATGACTATACTGCTCACAATGGGATACACAAACGGCTATGTCTCAACCTTAGCTACCCTTGCTGTTTCATCCCTCGAGCATAATTCCAGGCTGAAGGGGCGCCGCGAAGACGTGGATGTCGCCGCAACATTGAGTGGTTTCTCTGTGACTGTTGGTCTTGCTTCTGGCGCACTCTCTAGTTTTGGTGTTCAGGCCATGAAATGAAGTTGTAATAGACTTATGATATGTGATAATACCTACAATGATGCTTAATGTGTTATCGGGGTATAGGCGGCGCGCACCGTACTATGGTAACGAGCTCCTCGGTGCACCTGGCAAGCGAGGGGCGAGGTCCTTGGTTTGAGCTGCTTGTCTTCTTCTGCGGTAATCAGCCGTTCTAAGTGCGAAGATGTTACGGTGCAAAACATATCGTTCGTGCTTTGGTCTGGAGGTCGGCTCCTCTGACGGCGAGGCGCTTGGTATGAGAGCAGCGTTTGCAGGCTTCTTCTCCTGCTTGCCGTCCGTATCCGTTTCAGCCTCGCCTGCTTCCTTCCCCTCTACACCACCCGCAGCATTCTTTCCATCTCCGTCCACCTGACCTCCTCCCTTTCCCTCTTTCTTTTGGCGCTGTTTCTCTTCCCATTCCCGCTTCACTTTTGCAACCTCTTCAGGACTGACGGGCTGTTTTTTGGGTTCGGGCTCTGGGTCTGGCGCACGCGTCGCAAATCCACGATCAGTGAGATGGACTGGGCAAGTGTAAAGAAAGTCCGCAGTGTCGATTGTCGCGAGGACGGTCACGGTGGGTTTGTAGCATACGTAGCAAGCCTTGGCGGTTGCGACAGTCTGGAAAACAATGTGACTCAACAGGCAGGTTCGAAGGCCGAAGCATGAGACGTACGCGCTTGTAGTAGAGATTTGGAAAGGCCATTATCGAGCTCGCGTTCGAGTGGCTTGGCTAATTACAGGATTGAGAAGCACAGCACATGATGTAGACTAAATCAGGCTCATGAGTCATATCTACCGTAGACCTTCACATCGATAACTTGTCGGACGCCCGCTGCTATAGACAGATCACGTTGTCGAACCTGAGCGCGATCAGTCTGTGAATAGTATAAGAGACACACGTAATTTGTATCCCACATCACCATCTCTTCTCCCACGTCGTCTCGTAGTATGGCGAGCACAGTAGGTCAGGTCATCAAGTGTAAAGCGGCGGTTTGCTGGGGTGCGGGTGAAACACTCCGAATTGAGGAGGTCGAGGTTGCACCCCCTAACGCGCACGAGGTGCGAATCAAGATCCTTCACACAGGTACGTGGTGGCACGTAATACTTGTGCGGTACACGGTCGAAGTCGTCTTACCCTGTCAGGTATATGCCACACCGATGAGTACACTCGCAGTGGCAGGGATCCCGAGGTACGTAAAGCGAGATTCGAGATAGGACCCAATGCGATTGACTCGTTATCTCAGGGTTTGTTCCCTGTGATCCTTGGCCACGAGGGCGGAGGCATCGTGAGTCACTGCATACCGTCAACATCATGATGCGGCCCACCTAATCTGAAACAGGTAGAATCAGTGGGCGAAGGCGTCACCAGTGTAGCTCCCGTATGTATTTCACTATTTCTTGTCTGATATCCCTGATCTCCGTGCACGTCCCACAGGGCGACCATGTCATCCCCTTGTATACCGCCGGTGAATCGTTCTTCATCAGATGATCCGCCATCTTCTGACGTGCACTCCAGAATGTCGCGAATGCAAGTTTTGCACGAGTGGAAAGACGAATCTGTGTGGAAAAGGTACTTCAAGAGATGTTGCTGAAATTTGGCTAGACATTCATCCTGACGTTCAGTGCGGGCGACCCAGGGACAGGGTCTAATGCCCGATGGTACTAGCCGATTCACTTGCAGGGGCAAGCCAGTCCACCATTTTGTGAGCCGTCTGACCGACGGATCCGCTGCCGGAACTAACCCTCGCTCTCTAGATGGGCACCTCCACATTCTCGCAGTACACGGTCGTTGCGGATGTCTCCGTGGTTGCTGTCAACGGGGCTGCGCCACTCGATAAAGTTTGTCTCCTCGGGTGTGGTATCACAACTGCCTGGGGTGCCGTCGTGAAGCAACCCGGAATTCGTATGTCATTCCCCCTCCGTCGTACGAATCCTTTGATCTTTGCATGCGCTCGCAGAGGGCTCCAGCGTCGCCGTCTTCGGGTGCGGTGCCATCGGCCTCGGGGTTGTCTCCGCTGCCGCTGTCGTCGGTGCTTCCCGCATCATTGCTATCGATACCAATTCTGGAAAGAAAGATTGGGCCATCAAGATGGGCGCCACCGAGTTCGTGAATCCCACAGAGCTCCCTGGAGGGAAACGGATTCAGGACTACCTGGTGGAGATTACAGACGGTGGATTGGATTTCACCTTTGACGCCACTGGGAGTGTGCATGTCATGAGGGCGGCGTTGGAATCCTGTCATAAGGGTTGGGGTGTGTCGACCGTTATTGGTGTTGCAGCTGCTGGTCAGGAGATCTCCACGAGACCGTAGGTACCAGTTTGGGACCTTCAGTCGTCAGAGCTCACGAGGTCACGTAGATTCCAGCTGGTTACTGGCCGTACTTGGCGAGGCACGGCGTTCGGTGGAGTGAAAGGTCGCACAGAGTTGCCTGGCCTTGTCGAAGGTATGTCTGTCTTTACACCCATTCATCCAGATTATACATAATCGAGGCGAAATTATCAGACTATCTCAAAGGCAAGCTCAAGATTGACGAATACGTCACTCATCACCGCAAGTTTGTAGAAATCAACGAAGGGTTCCACGATATGCATGTATGTCACATTTACAACATTCTGCCTTACTTGTTGCTGATAATTTGTTTAGGGGGGAGATTGCATCCGCTGCGTCGTTGACATGTCTTGAGCGTCAATAGTGTAACCAAAGTACATTCATGTACCCAACAAGTTGTATCACTAAGCTGTTGTCGTCGCGTATGTCTCTTTTCAAAAAACAACGTACCTCGAGATTGTCAACTTGCACTAAAGTAGATCTAACCATACGGTGTAAATACTAAGATACCAGCGTGACAACCGTCAAATTCTCCCTCCAAGAATCCTTCTCTTCCCTGTGACAGCTCCCCAGAGCAAGATCAGAGCAGCTCCAACCTCCTTTCGCCTCGTTACTGTTTTTATCCAGGCAGTCCTCAGGACTCCCAGCACCACCATTACGAACGAGATATCTAAACAGAGCCTCCTGACCACAATCAGCACTGGGGATCTGTCCTGGCCACCTTTGAGGAAAAATACAAGCAGTCGTTGGAGGAACGAGAGATTTTGGAACAAGGGCTTCAGAACGAGTGTCCATAGACCCATGTCATCGATATCCCATTCAAAGACCTGAGAAACAGATCCGGAGTCCGCGGGGCTGCCACGACCAGAAGAAGCGCGAGAAGGAGGAGAAATAGAACTTTGAGCCTGCGGGTTGGAATTAGTTGCAAGGGAGGATTCAAGGGTATCGATGCGTTCTGTAAGGGCCGCGAGATGCGCTTGCATATTCTCCATTGCATGCTCTAGTGAAACCGATAACGCCCGCGAGGGGGGCGTCAGGTGTGTTCCAATCGTGGTGTTACGTCGTGAAGTTATAGGGTGGGTTCTGTAGGGGGGTTCCGCAGACTGAATGTGCGGTGCTAAATCACGAGAGGACGATGGAGCGGTATGGGAAGGAGATGAGGCTGTATGTGGATCTGCGAATGCAGATGGCATCTCAAAATTAGGAAGGGGCTGCGTTGGAGGTACGCTCGTTCGGCGTAGAGGAGGTGGAGAGAGTGCAAGTGAACCCGTAATCGGTGTCTTGTACCGCGAGGAAAACGAGACGGAGGAGAGAGGTCGTTGTTGTTGAGAGAGATCGCGCACAGCTGGGAGGTCGCGACTTTCATCACCTGCTTCCCCGTCGTCAGAGTTCTCGTCACCAACGGCACCAAAGTGCAGTTGGGCTGACGGATGCTGGAAATCATGGAGTCCGTGGGACGGGGGTATAGCAGGATTGTCCTCAGAGGCCGTTGAAGTAGAAGATGATGAGCCCCTCGATCCCGTTCTGGTCAACGTGTCTGAAAGATATAATATGAGGACACGAATGGCGAGAAATTCGCAGCTACATACAACTTGAGACGAGGTTCCCGGAATCCCCTCCATAGGACCGCAATTCGTCTATTAAGTCTCTTGCAGCCGTCTTGTCCGAGTATTTGCTCAAAGCCTTGAGTCAACTCATGTAAGGATACGATGAGATAGCAAGTGGGGTGTACCGAATACCTTTAACAGAGCATCGACGTAGAGCCATTTTGCTTCATATGGGTCCAAATCTCGGTGTTTCGCCCAGGCATCCCTTGAAGGAAAGACCATTAACACGTGATTTGGGAAAGGTGAATAAAGACGCGGGCTAACATACCATTTTGCTCGTCCCAGCATGTCAAATATCCCTGGGCGGGAAGCTGTGACATTTCCGACGGTGGCTAGACTCGGATAGTGAGCCAAAACTGATGAAATATCATGTGTGGAGGGAGACGGAACCTTGCTTATAGAGACTGCATGACAGGAAGCGAAGGTATTATTGTGGACGAGGGTTTAGTTAAACGAGATACGAACCTGTACATTGTTAGCTTCTCCTCATAGCCCGTTTGTATGGGACCTGTTTTCGGAAGACTCTGCACGATCTCCACCGCACGGTTAAACTGCGCGTCAATGAGCTGCCGCGAGTCCATTCTGGAGAGCCCCTCTGAGCGTGAACACGGTTACTGCAGAAACAAAACAGTCCAGTGGCCCGTTATAGTGGGTAAGAGATAGTCAGAAACCGGGTAGAAAGGTCGCTTCCAGGTATGCGTGACGGGACGTGAAGTAACAGTATGTCACATCTGTGACAGTGATGATGAACTCGCAATACACATTACACCACCAAGTAGTCTATGAAATCTAACAAGGCTAGTATTAAATGTGTAACAGCAAGGCGCATCCAGTCTGTTTGGGGGTCAAGCTTTCAATGCGAAGCTAGGAGGAGCGTCAGCAGGTCGCAGCAGTGTCAGTAAAGTTAATGTACAATGTGTCATGACATCCCCGTAGACCACTTATATTTGAGCGACCCGGGTATCCTCTCCTCCTGCTTGCTTACAGTTTTTCCTTCGAATGTACTTCTTTCAGCATACCTGAAGGGTTTCACGTACACCAAAGCATACAGACTCACCCCTCCATACTAGTTTTCCCCATGCCTTTCCATGCATACCCTCGTGTTTGAGGCACGTCTTGGTCACCTGCCAGTAACAATTCTCGATTCCCTTCTGGGTCCATCTGATTTGGTGAACCTTCTGGCCAGCACCATCGTTTGGGTACCGAGAAAGAACCTGATAAAGGTTCGCAGGTGTGCTCCGGAGGGACGGAGGGAGGGGAGAAGGGAGTAGTTTGAGGAAAGCACGAGTGGCTGCTTGATTCATTGTCGAGGTAGACTTGGCACACTCGGGCAACATAAGAAACTCATCCCAAATTTAAATTCTCACGGCCCATCCTCCACACTCATGTCAATCGCAAGGCGTCACTTGAGAACGTTCAAGGCTCTCCTTCAGACCAGACAAGTCGCAACAGATGCCTGTGCAATACCGATGAAACCGACGTGGTCCCTCAAAGAACTCATGTCTTCGTACCCTTCGCCGTCCCTCTCTGCGGTCACCTTTCGGCGGCTCCATGAGCTGTCTGCTCTCATTCCTCCCACGGAAGGCACACCTGAATATGATACTACAAAGAAAGAACTCGATGAACTTGTCAGACTTGTAGAAGCTGTCAAGCTTGTCGACGTAGACTCTCCGACGGATAGTTCCGTTCCAGATGGACGCGTTTTGGGGGAGAATACTGGGGTCCTTCTGACCAAAGAGCCGCCCGACGAGATACAGGGGACAAGACTACTTCGGCTCGCAAACCAGACGCTAGAGGGCATGTATGTTGTGGAAACTGATCGGGAGAGATGACACAGTTGCGGTGTGTTTTATGGTCTTGCAGCAATGATCTTCATCTAACCTCGGAAGCCAATTGCGAATCAGAACAGACAACTTGGGTATTTTGGGAGTCAAGTACGGCGGGGTAACGTCTCCGAGCATTATAGAACGGGCGAATATAATACATTCGCAAGCCTGGTTGTTCACGAGTTCGTCAGTTTACTGTGTCCACCTGTTGACCCGAAACCGTTGCTTCCTCGATGAGTCTCGTCAAGGTTCTTTCCAAACAATTAGCATCATATATGACACGCCTGAAGCAGGACCCACCTCAACTTCCAAAACGTCTGGATTGTATATTTTCTCAATGATTAGTTGAGCAATACGGTCGCTCTCTTGCACTGATTTTTTTTTGGCTTAGTCACCGACTTACCGCCCAAGTGCCCGATCCGAACTTACCTTCAAAATCCTGGTCAGAGAGGTTGAAAAGCAAAACAAAGACCGTGCCACGATAGTCTGCGTCGATGACACCAGCGCCAGTATCGATCATAAATTTGGAGGCTACGAGGCTCGTGTCATAGACAAGTACAAGCAAAATTCATACACACTTACCTAGCCCACTCCGTGGCGCGACACGTCCGTATGTACCAAGCGGAACAGCGATGGAAAGCTGGGTATCAATTAGTGCCTTTCCACGTGCAGGAATTATTTTACTCTCGGCACTTTTGTATAGTTCAACGCAGCGTTCTAGGAAGCCAAGGGAATGAGATACCTGTAGAGGTCATACCCCGCCGCGAGCGGTGAGCCGCGCGTAGGCAGCTTGGCTTTCTCTGACAGTCTCTTGACTAGAAGTCGGGATGAAGGTGTAGATTGCGCCGAGTCCGACATTCTCCGTTTTTTTAGCTGTGGTTCCACTTCGAACGTCATGATGAACTTGGGTTGAGCCGGGTGATGCGTGACGCGACGTGGTTATTGCCGGACCTTGAAAGCGTGTCAACTCCGACCATGACAACAAACATCCTTTCTTTCTCTTTTTCTTCCATGGATCTGTCCCAGCAAGAACTCCCGCTAACCGCCTATTTCACTAGAGGCAGCAAGGAGGCGAGATCTCGCGCTGTCTCGCACAAGAAGAACGAGCCCACTGATGACTCGCAGTCGGCGGCCCGCTCGTCAAAGCGGAAGAGGACCAATGTACAGTGTTCTACCGCGAGCCCATTAGGCAGCTCTGCGGGCCGGTCCAAGCTGGGACTGACAACCCTTCAGTTGCCCACTCCAGCCGCTTCCACTCGAAAACGCGTGCGCGGTGAAGTTAAGCAAATTACAACTCTGTCGCGCGAGAAGGATCATGCACAACTGGAATTTGGGCCTACCTCTTCGAAATTACCTCAATCGTCACGCAAGGGGGCAGAGGATGCTATCCTTGAGTTACCTAGTACTCCTCTTGCAATGCCGTGCACTGATCGGCGAAAAACAATCAAACACGTCGACGTAGAGTCCCCCCCTGCTCCCCGACTTTCTAATCATACAGTGATTGGTATTGCGACTCCGCGAACATCTTCACGAGACGTAGCGGAGCCCGTGCGTGGCATTGACGATCGCTCGCCTTTGGCACGTTCTAACTGCCACTTGCCTTCCAAGTCGGACCAAGTCTCTTCGGTTGTATCCCATGCGGTACTCCCGCATGTACAGTTCTTGGCTCATTCAACCACGGCTCTTCCATGTTCTCCTGTTGACTCGGGTTACTCAGATCCCTTTCATGCTCACGAGAAAAACAGTGTCTTTGTGCCACGAGAGGGTGTGTCTGCACCGTCCAAGCAATACTTCATCCAGTCAGCGACATTGGATGGTCAATCTTCTGACAGTCATGTTATACCCATGATGCCTGTTCCATCTTCTCAAAGCCAATACCTTCTCCATCCTGATGCGACACCTAAACGAAAGCGATGTTCCGGGCATATTGAGCATGTCATTTCTTCTCAGACTCAGGAAGAAAGAGAATTAACATTGTCAATGTCTCATAAACCTGCTGCTATGGCCAGTCTATCAGCAGGAGTCTCCCCTGGAAAGTGAGATCTACACCGATATGTTATCTGCATTTCGCTTACAATGTCCAAGGCGCACCCCACATGGAAATACTCAAACCCCTCGTCTCAGCTGTAGTGAGCGAAACAGTCGGCAGGTTTACACACCTGGTTCTACCCCCATCGGATCGCCCATTGATTCTTTTGCCGGTCCATCTCGTTGCTTGTTCGCAATGAAGAAAGCATCAGATGAGCTCGTACCCAAGACCTTGAGTCCCTTACGACGCAAGAGATTGGCGTCATTCCATTCTCCCGGTTGCAAGACTGAGCCACCCCGGGGATCTGCTCGGCACGATTCGATTGAGAATATCCCCCCTTCGCACATAGAGGACTCTCTAACGGAACCTGAATCCGATTCGGACATTCTTCAGGTGAGGATGAAAGACAATTGTCCACGCTTGATATGCCTTCACGGGAAATGAACCAGGTTCCGCGTCACTCGCCAGGTGTTCGCGACGCATGTCCTCCAGTTCGTTGTGGATTTGCCCCAGGTTGCCTCCCCGAGGACGATTCAGCGACAGAAGCAGAGTCCGACACAGAAATCCTTCATTTCGTTGCTGGGATCGGCAAGAAACAGCCTTGCGAGCGTACTTCTGAAGTCTCGAGGAAAGATACTCCGCCACCTCCAGTCATCTCACCCCTCGTTTCTCCTGCCAGACCGCGCATTGCTGCCATGCCTTCGATTATTGGTTTTACACAAATAACCATGCAGGAAGGCGCCGGTTTGAGTGTGCCAGGGTCGTGTACATCCTATCCCTCCGTGGAACAACTCCAAACCCGCTCGGAATCTTTACCTTCGGTTGTTCGGGATTTCATTCGCATGTTCCCTGGGGATGAAAGTTATCCTGCAGACTTTCCAGAATCCCTGCGAATTTAAGACGTCGAGCAAGGGTACAGATTTCCTCCGTTATAGTGATAAGCGTGGAAATTACTGGCAAATGCTACATGGACTGTAATATACGGTATTCGTCTGAGATATGACCATCATGCCAAACCGATTCGTGAATGAGGGACTACTTCTACCTCGCGTATAGCTGAAAGGTTCTTATCCGCAGCATCTTCGGAGATCCGCAGCGTCAATTCTGAGTTGTCGACCCCAGCAGTAAGGACAGATGCTGTTGCCACTTTGGTATCACTCGCGCTCTGTTCAGCCGCCACCTGTGCGAGCTTATCATCCTCGGTGACTCGGTCTCCAAAGACTTCTCCAAGCTCCTCGAGGGTCTTATGTGCGGTCTCGGGGTAGATGAACCAAACCACTATAAACGAGAGGATGCAGAAGCCGACCAAAAGGAAGTAGTAACCCGCGTTCAAGACCTGGAATAGCGGGGGTGTGATGAACGCGATGATGAAGTTAAAGAGCCAATTGGTGCCGGTGCTCAGCGCCATGCCTTTGGCGCGTGCGCGGAGAGGGAAAACTTCAGCACCGAGGAGCCAAGGACCGGGTCCCCAGGTAGCTCCGAAGAAGAAGAGATAGAAGCAAACACCGAAAAAGAGGCCGTCTGCAACGGGGATTCGCGATGGTCCTTCGGGAAGGCTGTCGGCATGGTACTGGAGACCGCCAACAATGGAAAGGGATGCTGCTAAGAGGACGCTTCCGATAAGAAGGATGGTACGGCGACCCCATTTGTCAATGAGGATCATCGCAGGGATGGTACCGGAACAATAGATGAGGGCGCAAGCACCAGCGTAGAGGAGGGAGCGGGAAGTGCTGAACCCTGCACGAGTCAAGTTGGACGGTAAGAAATACAGGATGGCGTTGATACCGTTGAGCTGAGCAAACATCTGACAAGTGATGCCAACGATGGAGCGGCGGGTATATTGGCAAAAGATCTGGCGCCAGGTAGCTTGACCCAATTTGCGCTCAAAGTCGACGGCGGCGACGATTTCGACGTACGTTGCAACGACGTTCGGTTGTCTTGTATCGCCATCCGCATGAAGATCTGCCAGGACGCGTAAGCCTTCTTGCTCGAAGCCATTTGCCACGAGCCACCTTGGTGTTTCAGGAAGGACGAACGTCCAAGCTACGAGGACAGCAGCAAGCGCAGCTTGCACGACATATGGACCTCTCCAGGAGATCTCGGAAGGCATGGCGAAAAAGAAACCAAAACCGACCCAAGCCGAGATTGCGTAGCCGAGGTTCAAACAGATGTACTCGATGCAAACGAAGAGACCGCGAGCATGACCGGGGGCGATCTCACACTGCAAGACGGGAACGGTCATGGAAAGGATGCCGACGCCGATTCCTTGGATTGATCGACCAGCAATCAGAGCCCCAAGGTTGGGTGCGAAGATTTGGATGAAAGCGGCGACAAGATACATGATTGCACCAAGACGGACTGACATGCGTCGACCCATGACGTCGCAAATGTAAGCTGCCAAGAAAGACGCAAAGAATGCGGTGATGTTCAAGCACGAGACGGTGATGGCTGCGCGGTGGTTGTGGATTCTGAACGGCGTGACGCGGGTGAACAAGAGGGAACGAACCTTGAACCCAGGGATCGACACCTGTGTCGCCGGCCTGGATTTGGGCTATCGTCACCGTCTTTCCGAACATGCGATGGATGAAAGATGGCTGGACCTGGACCGCAGCGATGATCCCTTGTCCGTACCCGAACATTGCATCGCCCAGCGATGCAAGCGCAGAGGACATGTACAGGAGTGGTCTGCCGACCATCCATCTTGGATAACGAGCGGAGTATACTCGCGGCCTCAAGCGGTCGGTGAGTGTCATGTTTCAAGGGAGAGTGGGGGGAGCTAAAAGATGGACTTGAGTGTGCATCAAGGTATTTATGTAGGATCGAGCACGTTGTGAGACATGGCTGGCCCGGGTTGAAACTGGGCTGACCGGACCGTGAAGCGGATGGATGGCAGTGGGATATCCATGACGGGGGTTCATTAATCATTTGGTAGTTTGAGTTAGTCGAATTGCTACCTTGAAAGACTCAGAGTCGCATGACGCAAATTGGTGGTCTTTGGATCGCGATGTTTCCGGCGGTCCGAGCCAAATAAATACCCGCATATCCATCGCACACCATGTCTGGCCGTCTTCAGTACAAAGTTAGTTTGACGCTCATCTGCTCCAGCCAACGCTGATTTCCGTTCTTTCGTCCACAGTCTGCGCTCATCACAGGCGCCGGTTCGTGAGTCCAAAGTTTCACATATCGATGTCGATATCAGCTGACGATCACTGTCATCAGCGGTATCGGGCTCGAGTCGTCGCTCCTCTTTGCAAAAGAGGGCGCGAACGTCTTGCTGACAGACATAAACCTACCAGCAGCTGAAAAGGGTGCATCCTTGATCAAGCAGAGGTTTCCGAGTGTGAAAGCGTTGGCCGTCAAAGCCGACGTCGCGAATGAACAAGATATCAAATCTGCTGTCGAGCTTGCCGTCAAAGAGTTTGGCAGGCTCGATATCATGGTACGAGACCATTTCGGACGCTTCGTTGGGGCCCTCCATTCACCCATCTTTCTAGTTCAACAACGCTGGCGAGTCGGATACATATATGATATCCAGATATCCCATCTGATTCAAATACAGGAATTATGCACCCGGATGATGACAATGCTCTCAATACGGAGGAGCGGATCTGGGACCTTACGATGTCTGTCAACGCCAAGGGCGTCTGGTGGGGATGCAAGTATGCAATTCTCGCGATGCGTCAAAATCCCGCGGACGAGTCAAAGGGCCTCCGTGCTGGAGGAAGCATCATCAACACTGCCAGCTTCGTTGCTATCATGGGAGCGGCTACTCCCCAGCTGGCTTGTGAGTATTCCCGGACACCCTCGTCCGTCATTTGGTCGTTGATCCGTCTCCACAGACACCGCGTCGAAGGTACCACACTGGTCTTAAATTGTCGTCTCACTGATCCTCACCCCGATCCGAGGGAGCTGTGCTCGCAATGACTCGCGAGCTTGCTATGGTGCATGCCAGAGAAGGCATTCGTCTGAATTCTCTTTGCCCGTAAGTACTACAACTCCTTTACCTTGGCTATTCTTACCTTGAACCGGATTCTCCCTCAGCGGTCCCCTCAAGACTCGTGAGTAGTCATTCCCTTTCGAGAATATGCGACCTGACGTGGAACAAACGCCTCAGCTCTTCTTATGGATTTCTTGAATACTGACGAAAAAAAGAACCGCCGTCTCGTTCACCTACCCATGGGTCGCTTTGGTGAAGCCGTCGAACTGGCGAACGCGGCCCTTTTTTGTATGTGCTTTTGAATTTGAGCACGAATAAGCTCTAAGTTCTAACCCTTCTGTATCGTCAGTGGCGAGTGATGACAGTAGCTATATGACAGTCCGTCACCACGGTCCTACCGTCATGACCGAGCAGTACTCACAGGTGTCTAACAGGGCACAGATTTCAAGGTGGATGGTGGTCTGACATCGTGTTATGTCACTCCGCTCGGGGAACCGGCTCTCCTTCCCCCGAAAAGCCTCGTTTAATTGCCCCATGGAAGTCCCTAAATTCTGGAAAGGTCATCGGCGTGTATCTATAGACACGGGAAGACAGGTGATTATCGTATCCATTTAGCAAAACGAACAACTTTGACAACATCGCCCACAATTCTCTGCTGGTATGTCTGCTTGACAATTCTTCACAGGCTGCGCCTTTTCCAGATTTCCAGTTGCTGGTTTGTTCAGATAGATTTCCCCCATTTTGGCTGGTGTGATGCGATTGTCTAGGAAGGCATGGTGAGAAGAAAGCTGATTTGATTGTCATCACGATGTAAAGCTACGTCCACGCCTCTCGAATTCCAGGAATATTGTCCACATGTACAGAAATGGTGATGGCAACAAAATTCAACTTGTGTCCATTCCGCGCAAATTCACATCGAGCCGTTAGTCCACCTTGACGACACACCGCAAATAGCCCACAATCAATGGTACATGAACGATGAAAGCCTACTAGATTGCCTTCTTCTCTGCAGCCCTGCGCTTCTCGGCCTGCTCTCTGCGTAAGTTTGCGATCTCCTTGCCAACGTCGTTCTTGAGTTGTCTATGCAGTTCCGGGCGATAACCGAGCTTGAAGAGCAATTCCAAATGGACGAAGAAGGGCGCAAGCACAAAGGCTTCACAACCGTCTTGAATAGCGAATCACTTGCACAAAACGTGGAACCTACCTCCAACGATATTGTCGAGCAACGCCGGCGCGCGACCCTCTGCAAGTCCGTGACCGAGGAACTGAGCGATCCATGAAACAACCTGAACAATGACCGCATTCCGGATGCCATCGGGACGGTATGCATACGCTGTTGCTGACAACAACGACAAGATCATCTGTGGTGCATAAAGGATCTAATCAAAGTGGCTAATCAGTCAAATGATCTAGGTATCATTCTTGAGCTTACGGCTGCTACGGGCTCGAGGATGACGTAGTACGATAAGTAGAATGCTGTGACGAGTGCGGGCGTGTTCATGTCGAAAACAAGGTATCTGCTAAACACAAGCTGGGCAGAGGGGAGAAAGGAGGGCGAGGGTACAAGGGTGGAGAGCACCAATGCACTCCTGGTCACCACAAGCCAGAGATGGTAAGAGTAAAGCAAGTTTAAAGAAGGGAAGGGTTACCAGAGAAGAGCTGGGACGCCGAAGATGTGGATGGCCACGTTAATGGGATGAGAATGGTAGGAACCATAGAAAGTGAGCTAAAGAACCACATGGGGTGATTAAGTCGAATCGCCGAGGTGGAGCTCCAAGCTACGCACTTGTTTTCGGACATCGAACAGGGAGGACATGGTGGATAGAGATGAGGCTCGCCCTAATCGTCAGTGACTGATTCAGAGACTCTTCCCGTGGCGGAACTTTCAGGCAGACCGATGAGGCAGTGACCGCTACGGCGAGCGCCGGTCCTACGACAATCAAATGACAAACTACACAACTAGACTAGTCTTCGATACTAGAAAATCTCTACGACGACGACTGGTGGTAATAATATCAGCAGACACTGGACAAACAGCAAATTAATATTCTCGCTCCAACGTTCACCCCAAAGAACTCGCGCACTGCTTTTGGCCCTTTATAGCCAGTCACGTGATCTAACCCGATAGCGTGTCAGACAAGGTCAGCCGGAACTCAGTGTGGCATTTTCAAGCATGGTTCACTCTACGATTATAGTCCGTGCGGCTGATGCGCTGCCACTTGCAGCTAGTGTTGACGACGAGCAGGTCCGATATCCTTTCCTCATCTTACACAAAGCCGGCGACTAACTCATTCCTAGACAGAGCAAGCGTTACAGGAACACAAACAGCAGGCAAAGTTAATCTTCCGGCGCATAACACCCAACTCGGAACCACGGTGCTCCATTGAAAGTAGCCAGTATACGCTTCAGTGAGCTTCCATTTCCTCTTGAACGACGGTGGACCTCAACGCTAGTTCCAGCTACCTTCTCGCCGACAATGTTGTATTCCTAACCATTGCGGACAAGTCATATCCTCGGAAGCTGGCTTTTTCGTACCTCGAGGAACTATCCAAAGAGTTCTCCTTGTCGTATGGCTCAAAAGTGGAGTCGGTACGGAAGCCCTACGCCTTTGTTGGGTTTGGTTCGTGCCAGCAGTTTAGCCACCCCAAGACATTCATTCACCAGTTCCACTAAAGATACATTCATGTCAAAGACCGCGCGATTATATCGGGATACCAGGGCTGCCAATGCCTCGGGGAGCTCCAACTTGGACAAGCTCAACGATGAACTTCACGATGTCACCCGGATAATGACGAAGAATATGGAAGAACTCCTTTGGCGAGGAGATTCGCTGGACAGTAGGGCTTTTGTCTGTCTATGTTGCGTCAGTAGCATTGACACCATGACCGATTTTTCCAGAAATGTCGCACCTTTCTACGTCGCTCCGTTCAGAGTCGGAAAGGTATCGCAAGGCAGCGAGGAATGTCAACATTCAAGCCATGCTACGACAATACGCTCCATTTGGTGCTGTGGCTATATTGTTTATTGTTCTCCTTTGGTGGCGCTTTTCATGAAGTCGATGAGGAATTGCTTCGTTCAACCTGACATCTTACATATGGACAGGGTAATCTATACGATTTTTGGCGCACGGTTTGACAGTAAATTTCCAACCCAATCGCATGCCTTTGCCGACTCTCAAAACACGGATATTGAGGTACTTGGAGATCTTCTGGGGTTTTTCATTGAGATCTCTGGATATTCGTGCCCTGGAACGTGATGAGCATCATCCCGTGCCCACTGGCACCACATTATCGGAAACGATCTATCAGATCAGTTTGTGTTTTCGGAGTTGCATGGTGAGGCAGCTGAGATGTCTCAAGAAACACGAGGACAGATTGGCAACACTCCAGTAGCATCCCTCAACCCGAGCTCAAGGTCTGTTTGCCACGGCATCGTGACACAGTTGATGCACGGGCACGAAAAAGATTGGTCTACCTTGCCGGACAAACGCATCATCATGGCCAATGGGTAACGGGTTGGCAGTTCATTCCGCCACGCAGTGGATCTCGTCTAGAAACGAGGCGCCAAATATCTGAGTCATCTCCTTCTCTCTGTTGCAGGTGAAGTAATGCACTAAGGAGTATCGCTGGCAGTCTAGCTCAGTCGAAGTTCTTCGATGAGAGGAAGGATGGGGCCGGCAAGATCAGTGACATATATATTGGAACAGAGGGGAAGGGCAACGAATTCCGAGCACCTGCCATACCACGATCCATCAACATTTGATGCTGTTGCCCAAGTTGCAGATGCAACCTTGCCCACCGATTGGATTGGTTAACATAATCGATTATCCATCCTATGCAGGGTCATGGTGCGAAATCAGAGATGGGCTCGATATAGGTCGAGGCACGAGGCATCATGTACGAGATGATCATTATCAAGTTGGTGGAGAACAAAAAGGGCGCTGTTTCCTCCAATCGTACCCTTGTTTCCCTCCCACGACATATCCCTCCAGTGCATCATGAGTGCCCTAGCAGGGTTTGATATGCCCCAACCTTTCTCTCCACCTCCTGGTGGTCAGATCCAGCCAGGTGCCATCACTTACACCACCTCGACTGGCCCGGATGGTCAAGTCGTCTACCATCCATTCAGGTAAGTCTCCAGTACGCATTGGTCTTTCGAAACAACTCATGAGCCACGGGGACAGAGCTGTTCCTGCACGGTAAGACGTCGTCATTGCTCTAGCCTATCATCCTTTGACGTTCGTCAGCTACCAAACGCCGCAAGGCGTAGTCCACGGCATCCAGTGGGTTCCGGCCGAGGCCACACAGATCCTCCCTGCCGGCGCTACCCCGGCGAATGCAGTAAATCGCACTTGCAGCCCGCCTTTCTTCAAATTGATGTCATGTGTAGGAGTTCGCCGCCTCTTGGAACCGTGGCTACCTCTCTCGGGATGACGAAAAGGCTCTCGGAAAATGGTATTTACCTCTTTGAAACAACTTGGGCATCATCTCACACCCTAAGCAGGCAGAAATCGGAGGAGAAACGCAGGAAGAAGGAAGAGAAAGACTCGATAAGGCGACTCTCGAAGCAATTTGATAAAGATATGCAAGAGGTCGAGCTGCGCACCGCACGCGACAGGGAAATTCAAACCAGAGAGCGCCGCCGCAGTTTCTATGGAGACGCTCCTCCTCCAGGATACGGTGCCCCTGGATCTGCGAATTATGGTGCCTACAGTCACAGCCCCAGTAACGTCAGTTCCGTAGACCTCGATCGGAAGTTTACCGAGCTCGAGATCGAGAGGGACGTAAAGTACACTACCCGTCAGAGAAAATATTCGACGAGTGGCGGGGATCGTACCTCTCTTTACGGCCCATCAGCACCAGGCAGCGTCTACTCATCACCAGTGGCGACGTATCAGAACCCTTCTGGTTACCCACCCGCGGGTTCTGGCCCATACAATCGGGCTCCTTCCCCATTCCGCCAACCGACTACGTACTCTACCTCTCCAAACCCACGCCCTCAGGAAGTCTCGTCTTACCCGGGTGGCCCAGATCCGATTGCGAGGGCAGCTTCACCCTATGGCCGACCTGAACCCATCGCAAGAGCAGCTTCGCCATATGGTCGTCCTCCAACGGAACCGATCGGTAGAGCACCTTCACCCTATGGCCGTCCCGAATCCATTGCAAGAGCAGCTTCGCCATATGGTCGTCCTCCAACAGAACCAATCGCTAGAGCAGCTTCACCCTATAGTCGACCTCCTACAGAACCAATTGCTAGGGCAGCCTCTCCGTATGGGCAGGGCTATCCCACTTACAGTGCTCGTGCTCCATCTCCAATTCCTCCCTCGCGAGGACTCCCTCAGCGCTCCACCTCTCCTTTCCCTCGAGCACCTTCGCCATACGCTCCTCAGATGAATTCCAGCGTTTATCCTGTTGGACATGTATTGGAAGGACAGCCTCTTTCCCGCTCTCGTGCGCCATCACCAATGCCAGGCATGCCCAACGTTGCATTCCCGTCATCTCCTCGTATGCCCAGCTCTGTCGTAGGTGTGGAGCAACAGCTCACCGCGCCGGAGGCCTTCTCGCGCCCTGCCAATGCAGCTCAGTCCTACACACCATTCAACACCATGAAGATCCAGGAGATGGAGCAGTTCTACGACCAAATCCCGAGGATGCCCTTGGTTCTAGAGACGCACGACGTATATCACCAAGATTGGATCAGGTTCATGAACGTAAGTGTTTCTCCCACGAATTGTCATACCACCCGAATATTCAACTGCGGCCCATCGCACAGGATCTCGCGTTGGCATGGGCTGGAAAGATGCCTATCCCCGAATTTACCCGTGGGCCGCTGCCCAAGCGTTCCACGCTCGTAGCTGATCTGATCGATCTTTGGAACTCGAGCTTTTTCCTCACACGTCGGGTTGAAGTCGTCTTGTTCAAGGGTCACGAGCGCCGCTCAGGTGCCAACGTTGGGACTATCGACTTCAACTTACCCGGTTTGAACCCAGACTCTGATGACGATTCGTTGTCTTCGTCGACCTCGGACTCTGAGTCCGAGCCCGACAGGTATGCAGGGTATGGTCGCGGTGTTGACCTGGCGGAGTCTAGGAGGCGACGCAAGGAGAAGAAGGAGGAGAAGAGGAGACGCAAGAGGGATAAGAAGCTTCGCAAGAAGGCCAAGGAGCTCGAGAAGACATACACCCTCTATCTGACGTACGTGTATCCCAGAGACATGCCCGGTCCTACCCAACACGGCTACTACGCCTAACGTTCTCGAACAAGATTTTATCACGTTTGCGATTTCCAACAGTTTACCACCGCTCGACAGATCTGTTTTCAACTAGAAAATACGTCCGTGCTCCGCGTCCGGAACCAATTTGTACAAATCATGTATGATACAGTGGATGATAACGACGAAATATCAGTACTCTATGCACATGTCGCAACTCCGTTCACAGTCCATGAAGCATTATAAAGTGAGAAATATACACGGATAAATTACAGTATCACCAGCCACCACGCCCCCTACCTCTTGGAGCTCCATAGTGTGGGCCACCACTTCCGCCGTAGCCACCACTGCCGTATGCACCGCGACCGTGCCCATTTGACGAACCGTATCCGCCATAACCCCCCGGACTCCCATAGCTACCGCTACCACCACCACCACCACCACCACCATACCCTCCCCGTCCGTATGGCTGAGAATGGCCAGGCTGCCCATACCCACCTCTAGGACCCCCACGGTACGGTCCACCCCGCGGAGCTCCCTGAGAAGGCCCACCACCCCCAGGCCCACCGTAGTTTTGCATTGGCGGCCTTCCGTTCCACCCATGCCCGCCAAAGCCCTGCTGTGGTGGCGGGTACGGCTGTCTCGCCGATTGTCCGTACGATGGCTGTGAGTATCCGTTGGAGTTGCCGTAGCTGCCCGGAGCAGGACCGTTTCCATACGAGCCGCGATTGGCAGGGCCACCTCGCCCACCACCGCGGTCCATTCCTCCACGGCCCCCACGACCACCGCGTCTAGAACGGGGATCCAAGTCCTCCGATGTGAGTTCTTGCGGGGGTTTGCGCACGCCGGGTAACAGCATCGAACGGTGAGGGGTAAGCTGCTTTGGGAAGAAGTAGAGAACCGATAATGATCTGTCGTTCTTGATGTCGTGGAGATTTATCGATGTCAATGGAGAGTAGAAAGTCGATCCCGGGATACACTCAGGATTCGGGAGTGCGCTGCCGCTTATGCCCTTGGAATCTTTTATAGGCATCGGTACCGGCTACAGAAGATGATATCAGATTACTTGCTGATGAGGGCATGAAACGTTATTGACCTGTTTGTCTTTCCGCTTTCCATAGAGGCTTTCGAAAAATGGGTACAGCCTATGCTCATCTGACACATACATCACATTACTACCCCAGCTATTCCTTCTCACTTCGTCCTCTGTGAGTGAGGGATACCTTTCTGACATGGCATCCAAGAGTCTTTTTTCATCAATAAAGGGAAGTAGGGCGACGCCCTGCCATAGCATTTTCTTTCCATTCATGTCAATCTGGAAGGAAGTCGGATAAAAGTCGATTATAGGCGAAGTGGGTTCCATCATGAGGTCGTGGAAGACAGCAGGGATGCACTTTTTTGAGGCAGGCGGAAACACCCCCATAAGTTGTTCATAAGGCTTAAATGGTTGACCAAGGGTGAAGCTGATCTTCATGTCCTTGAGACCCTCGAAATCCGAGGCAAAGGGGGCAAAATGGTAAGGATAATACCACTGCCAAGAAGGTGTCTTTCGGGAAAATTATATCAATGCTCTTACAGACTTTCATCTCGTAACTTACCCCCTGATAGTAATAATGCAAGACCCATGCAATGCCTTCCACATAGCGTTGAGTTAGCCTGGTGCAAGATGTTAGAGCAATATCTGGAGCCAAGAGGCGCGACAAACATTCTCCTGAATTCAGCGTCGGAGGTCAGGACGCCAAACTTTTGCTGATAATAACGCTCCTTGTAACCCGGTTCATACAACCTATAATCACACGAGCGTTGGTGATCCCTTGCGGTGGAACGAAATCATGAAAAGTACTTCCTTACCTGACGTTATCTACCTGCTCGACAGAGCCATCAGCTCGAACGACCAGAGTGTAAGAAGGTTCCTCCTCTTCCACTGAGCTATCATTCTCGCCGACGACAACGATGTCCTCCTCGATGTCGATTTGCGCATCTTCGATTTCAATATCTGTTGCGGTTCGTTTTCGGCTCAAAGAAACAGACACCATCGACTCGTCCAGCGATTGTGAATGCAATGGGGAAGCTGCGGTGGGAGGATCTGCGTTTCCAAGACCGGGAACGTCGAAATCAGAGGCTGAATCTGAAACATCGAAGTCAGGTGCCTGCACTTTCGCCGCCGGCACGGAAGATGCGCTGGGTTTTACGGGCATTAGCCCTGCCAACTCAGCTTTCAGAACTTCTGCTGCACTCATGTTCGCCAGCCTGATCGCTGCGCGATTCGCGACTACGTCCCGGTTGCTGCCTGCCAATGCCTGTGCAGCGGCCGGTGCATTGGACTTTGACTGGGTCGTTGATGGTGCACCAAAGCCTATGGAGTCTGCTTTTGCCGCAAAGTCGTTATGAACCGGTCCATGGATGCCAAGAGCAGGGGAGGGACCAGATGCATTGCGAATGTCAGAGGGACCATTGGAATTTTTGTTATTGTTATCAATACGACGCCGCTTGGATTCGTGGTCCTGACGATTCTCGGCTAAGAAGGTGGAGGGTCAGCCTTGGGCATCCAATTATATTCCCTCCAGCCAAATGAGTCAAGGAAGAAACAAAACACACGCACCGTCTTGCCTTTTCCTGAATATGTCGTCTTCTCTCCTTGCAAGTCCCTCGAGGATTATCTCTGCCCTCTCGAGTACCAACTTGCCGTGATTTGTCAAGTACCCACCCATCCTCGGCAGCTCCATTTTCCAGATGTGTAGCAATGTATCAATCGCGCCTTCTCTGATCTCCAAACTAGGTAGATGTGGCAGGAAGTCATTGCCCACGAAGAATATTAACAACACCCAATCATCAATCGCTTGTTCGAAGTTGAATGAAAAGGGTGCTCGGGGAACATAAAGCTCCGTTTCAAGGTATTCTCGCAGAATGGAAACATCGAGGAATATAAATGGCTTTTTCTCGGGAGGGGTAGGTTTGGGCTTGTCAACGGCAATATTTGGTTTGGGACCAGGACATTTTGCAGCGTAATGCCCCTCTTCACCACAAATTCGACAAGCAGTCGATTTGTCCTGAGCAAAGACATCTTCTCGCAGCACGCGAAAGTACGGCTCGTGGGTTGCGAGTGCAAGCATAATGAGATCAGCGTCCTGAGAGAAAACGAAGCTGGTTAGAAGATATGAATAGTAACAGAACTACATGCATACCAAGCCGTAAATAACGTGTTTCGTGTTAGGATCATGGCCTTGGTTTGAACGCTGTCTCCGGATGAAATCCATTATTTTATGTTCTCCTTCTCCTGGTACACTCGCGTCTGATATGATTACTTGGAGCTGAGAGGACAGATCAAAAAGCAATCAGTAGCGGGAATAGGAAAACGCACATCTTTCCAACCAAGATCAGTATTCATCTTATCGACGACCCAATATCTCAATGAGGCGGCCAGGAGATCCATGAATGGGGTGCCAGGGGTGATGGCATTAGAATCCCATGCTTCCTTGTGCTTTTCTTCGTCGCTAATGACCTTGCCCATTGCTAGCGAGAACAGAAGATATGAGACTTGTGTGCCGGAAAGTGGGACGAACACACCTTCCCATTCGGCAACTGCCAGCCTGCGAGCTTCGGCCTTGTCCTTTGCTTCTTGAGCAGACCTGAAACGACGGGAGCGTTGCTGGTTCATCTTTGCACGGGGAGCCACACCATCTGGAAGGGACAGGAGTGTGAGCGGGACACGTGGATGATGATGGCTGTGTACACACCGATTGCCATGAAGAGAATTTTGCGAGGTCTGACCATGTTCACGACGCGGTTAGTGTACTTGAACACTTCTGCCATCATTTCCTCTTCTGTCTCGGGTGGAGGCTAACGAAATGAGGTCAGTGATTCGGTTGTTCAGAGTACGAGTGGGTAGACACACCTTGCCCTCCGGATGTGTACATGGATGTACCTGGAACACGATGAATCAAATAGTGATGGACAGGCTCGAAACGTACGATTCCGTTCATATCGAGGTAAAGGTTATCAAACTCGACGCCGTTTGGATTTGGAGTGGAAATGTCGACTGGGAGCTTGATGAGCTCACCGAGGGCATCTGGGACCTCGACTTCGTCTTCTTCCCGGACAGACGTCACTGGGTAAATGCAGGTTAATTGTGATTTTTTTTAGAGGGGAGGTTGCGAGGACAGACCGATCTTTGGGTATTTTTTACTGAGCCAGCGGAATAATGCGGGGACACCCTGGAAGAGATGTGTGAGGGAGAGAGAGGTGGTGACGGATATGAGCTTGGACAAACCATAGTAAGTTGAAGATGGGGGTAGCGGGGGGAGGGCAGATGGATTGTGGTGTCGTCGTCGTCGTCGTCGTGTTCGCACGTGGGGAAGAGGAAAAATATGTCGGCGCCGTCGACGTTGAAGGCGGCGGACGAGGTGTACGTTGTGCGCATATGTTACCAAAAGTAAAAATGATTACACAATATACTCTCACGGGAGGTGTCGATGACTCGGTCAATGGAAAAGGTACAGTTCTCGAGATGACGAGGGGTTTAGAATTAACGTCCACCATCGCACCATGTCGACGACCACAGAGACGATTACGATTCCTGTCACCGCCTCGTTCAAACTTACATCCATTGCGTCTCAATCCCCTCCCCAGGATATGTCCTCGCCATCGCATCCCCCATCTCAGCCCAACCCTCCCCCACCAAAGTCCCAAAAGCAAATGACAAAGGCAGAGCGCCGTGAACAGCAGGAGGCACAGCGAGCCGCAAAGGCCGCAACCAAGGCCGCCCCCTCCAAGCCTGTCCCTTCCCACAAACACAACGCCAGTGTGAGTGGTAAAGGTGCCGCTGCCCCCTCTGCCGCTTCTCCCAAGAAGTCTGGAAAGGAGCCCACAACAAAGCCCGGAAAGGGCGAGTCCAAGGAGGCTCCTCATCCCAGTGCCCAGCTTGACGAGACACCTCGTGGCTTACGCATCTTCTCCCACTTCGGCTCCCCGAAATCCCCTGCCGTCACCAAGGGTGACATCCACCCTACGATCATCAGGCTTGGTTTGCAGTTTGCAGAATTCAAGATCACTGGCGCGAATGCTAGGTGTATCGCCATGCTGTCCGCTTTCAAGACTGTATGTTTTCCATCCCCTCTTCCCATCCCGCCACTGCCCCTTTCCGCCGCTGATCCGACTAATAGGTCATCCAACACTACGTGACGCCGCGCAACAATACGCTCTCTCGTCATCTCATGACACATCTCTCCCCTCAAATTACATACCTCGTATCGGCAAGACCAATGTCGGTCTCGATGGGCAATGCAATTAGACAGCTCAAACTTGAGATCAGTGGCTCAGATATCGACTTGCCCGAACAGGACGTTAGTTCTTTTTATGTCTTTCAATCCCATATACGTCTTGACGGTTTATAGGCCAAGGATGCGCTATGCGACACGATCGACAATTACATTCGGGATCGAATTCTTCTCGCCGATCAGGTTATACAAGAAACAGCTGGGAAAAAGATCAAGGACGGCGATGTCATCCTCACATATGCACGGTCGGTGCATCTCAGCGTGTCAACCATAATGCATATGCTTATTCTTGTAGGTCATCGGTGGTTGAGAAAGTATTACTACATGCCTGGGCATCTGGCAAGCGGTTTTCCGTCATTGTTGTTGATTCACGACCTATGTTGGAAGGTATGCCCACGCTTCATCTGCCAAGCTTGGAACGATCATTCATATGTGCTACTTATCCCAGGCAAGGCATTGCTGCGATCTCTCACAGTCGCATCGATTCCGTGTGCTTATCTTCTCTTACCATCCCTCCCATCCGTCCTTCCGCACACGACGACGTTGTTTGTGGGTGCGCACTCTCTCCATGCAAATGGCGCGGTTTTTTCGCGGGCTGGAACGGCGATGGTTGCTATGATGGCAAAGTCAAGGAATATCCCCGTTGTGGTGTGTTGTGAAACGTACAAGTTCGCGGAGGGCATTCGCTGGGATGGGGTAAGCAAGAATGAGCTAGGTGAGCACCGGCCGAGGACAATGCGTCGGGGTCTGCTGAGACAAGTGCACAGCGCCGAGCCCATTCCCACCAACAGATTGTGATCGACACAGCTTGAAGGCACGAGCGAACCTGTCGATATTGAGTCCGTTGTATGATTTGACCCCGCCCTCGTGCATCACGGCTGTTGTGACTGAGGTGGGAATTATCCCCCCGAGTTCGATATCGTCTATTCCAGGTGCACTTGGGAGAGCAACGATTGGTGCTTGATAGGCGGAATTATTTATTCTATTTCATTTGTTCTCCGTACCCCACATGCGTAATGCATAGACGTTTCCCATGCACGTTTGTTGACCACGTGACTTCGGGAAAATGCCACACACCCCCTGTTGGAGGGGTTGCAAGTCCGACTCCGCCCCTCCTCATCGTCGTTCACGTAGCTGACCTTGTTCGCCGCTGTCTTCGATGTCCCCCTCTGCTGTGACCTCTCCGTCTCCCACCAACGAACCTCTCCCCCCCATTCCCGCCGACAATGCTTCCCCCGACGTACCCGCCAAGATCAGCGCCTATTACTCCCTTGTTTTCCCCAACATCACCTTCTTCCTTCAGACCCTCACCGTCACCATCGGTAGGAGGTGCCTTCCCTCCCTCAACGGTACAGATGGTCCCCCTTCCAGTCATAGCCCTGTCGACGTCGACCTTGGTCCGCTCAAGGCCGTGTCACGGCTGCACGCCAGGATAGAGTATGAGGAGGAAGAGGCCCGCTTTGCACTCGTCGTTATCGGACGCAATGGCGCATGGGTAGACGGCGTTTGGTCTGGCGCCGGAAGTCGGGTGCCACTGGGCGAGAGGTGTGTCTCATTCCTACCGCTCCCTTTCGAAACCCCTTACATTGTTGCAGGTCTCAGATTCAGATAGCCTCGCGAACATTTCACTTCGTGCTTCCTCCCCCAGTGGCACTCGAAGACTCCCCCTCCCCATCTTCAGTCTCTTCCCTCCAGCGTGCCCGCTCCCCATCTGTCGACATCACCTCCATATCCCCCCCATCGTCCTTACCATCTCATTCTCCCTCTCCACGCACAGCGCCCTCATTGCCACCACCGAAACCTCCCCGCTCTCCCGACCCTCAACTCCCAAATTCCAATACAATCCCTCACACAAAGGCCGCTGTCGCGTCCACGTCAACCTCCGTATCCACGTGCACCGCGTCGACATCCAAGAAACGCAAGAAAGCCTCCAATCCGCCTCCAAAGCCCGATGTAATGCCACCGAAGCCCTCGTTTACGTATGCCCAACTTTGTTATCGAGCTATCAAGGCGATGGGAGGGAAAGCAACATTGCAGGATATTTGTGGTTGGATGATGGATACGTACGACTGGTACCGTTACAACGAAGGTGCTGGATGGGAGGTGTGTATCCTTCTTTGTGTAATCTGCACACGACATCCCTTCATGTTCTCGAGAACCTTTCTCTCGTATCTCGAATCATCCAGACCCTGCTTTTACCGGTCCACAAACTGACGTATTTTTTTGCATATCAATCTAGAACTCCGTTCGCCACAACCTGTCCTCGGGGCGCGCGTTCATGAAAATGGAACGCAGTACTGGGGAGCACGGTAAAGGCTTTTTCTGGTCTGTCGATGCACAGTACGAGCATACATTCGAACAACAAGAGGCTCGTGCCGCCGCTCAGGCCCATCCTCAGTCTACATCGTCGTCGGCGCTTTCGGCTAGTGGCAAGGACGGTATCAATAAAAGCTCCCGGAAGAAAGATAAGGCAGTCCCACTCGACCCGCCACTCAAACGCAGTGTAAAGAGTGGGATGGGGCCGCTGCCACCACCCCTCACGTCTACATCCTTGGTTTCGCCTCTTAGTAGAACACAGGCATCATCGTCGGGACAGCTCATCGGTGGTTTGGCGCATGCGCGGGCACTGGGAGGACCATTCACGACTGTGCCAAGAGCTGTAATCCCGGGAAACATAGACGCTGGGGCTGCCGCACGGGAGATGAAGTCTGAACCGGCTGATCTACTTCAGATCGGCTCCACCGCATCGTCTGTGTCGAGCTCCGGACCGGTATCGGGAGCTGGGGCACTTACGAATATGTCCCTACCACCATCTGAATGCACTCCCTCTTCTGTGGCATCGTCCTCTTCGGTCTCGGCTTCCCCGTTTGCTGCTCTCCCACCTTCCGTCTGTCTACCAATCGTTATCGGCCCTGTCCCGTCGTCCCACCCTTCAAGCAGCACTCCAGACCCACCGCCCATTGTACTGCATAACAATACTCTCGTTCTCTCTCCCGTTATCTTCTCCTCTCTCGCGTCGGAGCAACTCAAAGCGCTTGAGCAAATGGGAGCACAAAAAGCGTTGGAAGTGTTGCAGGCGCACATTGTACGATACCTGAAGGAACGAATGGGCAAGAAGAAGAGGAAGAAAACTATTGCCGGTGGCGCTGCAGAGAAGGGAGGGACGAAAACCGGCAAGGACGATGCGTCGGAGCGGTTGAGCCTATTCACTACTGTTCCGTTGCCTTTGAGAACTGCACAATCCACCCCTGCGTCTCAGGTTCCTACTCCACCATCTCAGGGGTCAACGGTTCCCCGTCCACTTTCCCAGACCGGAATGACTTTACCCGACCTGTCGGGTTTTTGCATACCAGGGACTGAATGTTCTGCTGCAGAGGTGAAGGAGGGCGTCCCATCTGCTGTGGACAATAGTCCTCCTGTCCCTGTGCCAATCCCGCATAATAGGAGGTCACAAACCCCGGTCATTGTCGTCGACGACGAAGATGACGAGGAGGGACGGGCCACAAAGAGGAGAAAGCTTGGGAACGAGATTGAGGTGGAGACAGAGTTGATGCATGAGGTAACCGTAGTGCAGGTTTCGCAAGCCGTTGACGAAGACATTGAAGTTGATGTGTGCTGACCGTTCTTCGGCATCGTTCGCGCTCGCACTGGTTGGTATTCCTCGCGGCTTTGCACCATAAACTTTTTTTTTCAGCCCAAGTTGATTTTTTCCTCCCGATCGCAAGTCCGTAACATATAACGCATCCTCATCTCATTGACATCGCACCTACTATACCTTCTGCATTGGTCTGTGGCCCCCTCATACTTGCCGTGAGCCTGTATTCTTGGATAACCCCGGGGCAATCACACGCCGAGTCTGTCACGTTTCATGCGCTGTTCGATGCATGACGTGCACCCCAACACTCACTACGATACACTGCCCTCCCACCGAGTTCACGCATTCACCCGCATTATCACCCTACTTATAGCTCTTTTCAGCGGTACAAGATATCGCTGATAATATATTTCGATGTGAGAGGTTTACATCTATGATCAGTTTTCTATTCTTGCATGAGAATGAGTAGACACCTAGAGTACATGACAAAAGAATGCAGCTCTCCCTTACCGCTGTTCGTGCCCTTCTGTACCGCCAAAATTACTTCCCCTATACCATCTTTAAATACGAGCTCATTTGATGCGAGGAGTGCCGGAACTTCTGCATAGAAAGCACTCCTGTGCTTTGGCAGAGTGGATGTTACGATGAACCTATAAATCTCCTCTTCTATGACGTGCATCCAATTCCGTACCACGCGTCCAAGATCCTGAACCCGGGTCAAGAATCCAAGTAAATACTCACCATCACCGAACGAGGCGCAACCTGAGATCAACCTGCATTCTTCCAGAAAGACATGACGAGGGAGACTGCAGGACAGCGTTCGGCAGACTCGCGATGGAGCGGACATACCTCACCACGATTGCTAGTGCCGCATCGAGCGCTTCTTGCCTGCTCCCAGCGTTGTCCCGATAGCCGGAAGCGAACTTCGTCTCGTGATAGATCAACGACACAACTACGTACCGAGTGGAGAGACAAATTGCGATGTTGTCTAAAGAGCTTGATCGAAGACGGTACCGCTAGTGGGCGAAGGGCCAGTGCATCGGGCAAAGACAATGGCCTAGTCGAGGTCCTCCATCGCCCCGAGCTGGTCGTACCGAGTAGAGGAGTAAAGCGAAAGGTTGTTCAAAGCCATTGACCGACCTGGGGGCCTCACTGCGCAGAGCATCACTGTATCCCGGCCGGCCGAGTACAATGGCCTCAAGGTCCGTCATCCCCCCGGGCTGGTCGAAAGGATCACTTGGATGAAGTCCAAGCCACGTCAAGGAGGCATATTGCTTGGGATGGCCAGGTGGGCAAAGCTCAAGTGCTTCGCGATCGAAGACTGCTCTCCGCACCGGCAGAAAGATCAAGTACCTTTGGGAGTCATCTGGGCTGACTGAACTTGATTCGACATGGTGGTTTAGGAAAACGCTGGGATATTGTGCGAGCGGGCCAGGTCCGAAAAGGCAACGATGCACAAGTTCTACTACACCCAAATTCGAAATGGACTGTGGTGTCGGGCGACTTAAACATCCGAAGTTGCATCTGCACCGAGGCGAGACTCTGAGCGCCCCTGTCTTCGTCCTCAGCCTCATCTCCTCCGGTGCAGTAAGTGCGTTATCGCTCGGAGACGATGCCAGGCAACGCTCTTTCGATCCCAGCAGCCACGCTTGCACCCTCGATCGAGCCGCCGCCATTCACGCTCGCGTTCGCATTCGAGACTCTACTTGCACATGGACTCGTGTCCGTGTCCGTCCTGAGGGTCTCGAGGGTTCTAGGGCCAGCCAGCGTGGAAGAGGGTGGTCCATTGAACGTCGACCCCATGCTCGCGAACGTGGGGCTACTCAATAGTGTTGCGTTGACCCACTCGGCGAATGGGCATGCATGAAGGAAGGAGAGACAGGGTGAGTGATAGATTGTATGTGTTGCTGGTCGGTTAGAATGATGGAAGGGGGGCGACGGAGCTCGGCGATGGCGTTTGCAACGTCACGCGAAACTTTGGACGTCTTACTAGTAGTTTTGTAATCGAAGGCGACGTCCACCCCGAGTTCGTTCATAAACGCCACTGAGCCTGCCGAAGTGATGACTTTGAGGCGTCATGCTTGGTGAGCTGAATGGCCACACTGTGGAATATGGTGTGATCGTGAAATGATACATGAATCGTGATCCAACGGCGCCTGCAACCAGTTGTCATGAAGGCGACTTGCCCCTTGAAATGCTTTTTCGGGCTATGGGCATGGTGGGGAGCGATTAGGGCTGGCCTGCTGTGTGTGCGTATATTCCTTTCAGGCGCAGTCTGCCCTCTAACCTGTTAGGCAGACAGTGATCCTCGACGCGCAACCGCAAGCAGAACAAAGAAGGGCTTACCAGACACACTGGCCGCTCCTACAAACACGCTCCAAAGCAAGTCGTCGTTATTCTCTATCTCGCCGAAACTTTTTCGGTTGAACCGACCTGTATCGAATATTGACTCGGAGTTCCTCGAATTCTACACCGCTCAGATCCGTTGACAGGTGATCGCCTGCCTCAAAGGGGGAGTTCTGGGAACAAAGGACGACGCCTACGCCGAAATTCTCGACCTGAAAAGACAGTACGTGTGTCATGTTCCGTGTGTGGATGCAGAACAGGAATCATCCCAAATTGAACCGTCAGTGCGTGACAGACTGGCAGTGTGAGCACTGGTGATTGGAGACGGTCGAATTGCCACGACTCGGACCTATGGAACTTTCAACTGTCACGGTAGCAAAGAAATCGCCGACCTAACCGAAAATTGCAGATGGCACCGCCTCGGTGAGGATTCCCGCACACAGGTTTATTGGGACTCGAGGCCGAGCAGGTGAAGATTAACAACCTGATGTTGTTTATATGTGGAGACATCACAAGCATGGTATCTCCTTTTCAAGTTGCTGATGGAATATTATAATGGTATAAAGTCAAAGGAACTTCAAAAACAAAGTTTACAAGTACATGGTCCAAGAGGCATAACAGTCAACAGACTTTGTCATTTCATGCTGTTCCTCTCAATGGCCCACTTCAACACTACATAGTCATCCACTGCCTCTATGCTAGGAAGCGCACACCCATGAAGCGTTGGACAAGGTTGTCCAAGATGTTCCTGGCAAGCCTGATGCTCTCCTCCTCTGTGGAGTCATCACAGGTATCCAGAACCCTGTGGATTGCTTTTATAAGACCTGTGGCATGTTCCTCCTCACATGTGATCTGATTCTTCTTCTGATCAATATCCTGCAACAGCTTGAGCAAATCTGGTACATTTGCTGTAATGGTCTAAAGTGGATTGTCAATCATATGGCTTTATTGGAAAAATACTGGCACATACAGGTTCATCATCAAACAGTTCAAATTCCAACTGTTGCTTGCGAACATCACAAATACACTTTATAGCATCTGCCCACCTCTGAACACTTTCCAAGAATTTTGCTTGTGCTGCATTTCTAATGGCCATATGGCCCACTCTGATTTGACTGCTTGAGGCAGCAGCATTGACTTCATGATTTGAGCAGAAAGCATAAGGTTTGTTTTGTTTGTTCTGCCTTGTAGGAATCATTGATTTGACTAAAAAAATAAAATGCTATAAGAAAATATTCAAATCTGAAAACCAAAATCCATGCCTTTGCTAGAAGCATTGTTATTGGAAAGTGTCAAGGTATTTGTTTTGAAGGGTATGATCAAGTTATTCTGGCCTATTAAAAAGTTAAAAAGCAGGGAAAAAAATACTAAATGAAAACTACTATACCAAAAGCAAAACTGTTGATTAATTGAGCATTGGCTTCCATAGTCCTCCCAGTAGATGTGTTTGCAATGCCTAATATAAAGCATAATAAGAATATTGACAAATCTCACTTTTGAATATGGCTTACCAATTTGACTGGATACATCCATCTCCTTGGAAGTAGCAATAGCAGCATCCTCTATGCTCCTAGTTTCAGATAATGCCTTGGATTGTTTTGTTAGACCAACTATAGGTTTCCAATATATTGTGCTTACTGGTAATATATCATGTTGATGGTGTAGCAAGCCTGGATGATGTACAGCCATATGTCTTGTGTTGACATACATGGCCAACTTTTGCTTTTTTGAAGAACTTGGAGAGTAGGAGGTATCATGATGGAGGGCAATACATCTTTTGCCCAGCAAGGGTTTGGATGAATAACCATCTGACCTGACAAGAGATGGAGCTTGAGCAAGGAAAGTAGTATTGACCCCAGAGTAGGTTGGTATGGAATCAGCAGCAGAATACATATGGAGTATATGGATATTTTCACAAAAAGCTCAAGCAGATGAGAGTTGGGTGAAAGAAAAGAATATAAGTTTAAACACAGCTGCACCTTATATACATTGTCGGAGTTTGAAATTATTTGTGCCTATTACTCAGCCATTGACACATTATTACAAATTGTATGACAAATTACATACCCATGAGGACTGCATAGATACACAGCGGGATGGGACGGGTTGCCATTTTCCGTAAGTCGGTAAAGGCTCCTGATCCAAGTGAAACTTCTTACGCAGATCGGAGGTTGATGGCAGCTGGATTGAGGGGAGATCACAACCGGGAGTGTCGTGACGGCTCGTCTTTGAGATCACCACCTTAAAAGTTAAAGCAGCGATGAGCTGCTGATTCGGGTGGGAGAAAATATTAGAGTTCCGTCGACAGCGAGTCATTAAGCTCTCCCAATTTGAAAGACTTTCGTAACGAGAGGGTATTCTGAGTGGCGAGAAATGGAGCGCTTGGAATGGTGTGGAGTAGGAGGGAAGTGGAAGCACGTTGCCGGATGATGTCGGTGGCGATGAAACCGAAATGAGTGCATGTTGCAGACGGTGATTGGGTGTCGAGGATCATAATGGCGAGGCAACGGAGGAGAAATGCGAAAACCGTCCTGAGTGGTAGCAAGGACAAACGTGCGCAAGGACCCGTGGCACCGCGTGGCATCGTGGCAATAGTAGAAAAAGGGTCAGGACGTAAAACAGCATGATTCTGCTTCCCGGCTGCTATCGTCAAAGGTGAGTCTGACATGCTTGTGTTTGGGACGCTGTCTTTGCTGAACGCGACGTTGGACGAGGAGCAGACATGATGTCGACTGGTACTGCTGAGTCATCAGAGACAAAAACTCGTCGTATTGATTGATTTGGAGCACGTGTTTGTGCACGTCGTCATTATTATTGCCACCCGCTCAGCGACGACGGTACACTTTGATCTTTCCCCATGCGCACATCACCCGGTCACGGTCACTTTCGCTTTCCTCCCGACCCACCCGCCCCCGCCCCCGCCCCCGCCCCCTCTTCTCCTCTCCTCACCACACCCAATCCAACCCGTGCCCTCACCCTCCCCTCCTCCTCCCCTAACGACGTAACCTCCATTCGTCCCCCGCAACACAATCACACTCCCCGCCGCTTTTCAGTCTCCTCCACTTCCTCCACTTCTTCAGAACATTGTCTCTCCCCGCACCTCATAACTGCCGGTATCGGTCGAAAGGTTGCCGAGTCTCTCCAGCTCTTCAAAGAGTCCGAGGAAAGACCCGGTCACATCCTAAAGTCTGCCATTACACCTTCCAAGCGTCGTCTTACAACCTCCCATCCAAACGACGGCATTGCAGAAGCCAAATACGAGTTTGTGAAGCGAGCAGACTGGCCTGATCCGGAAACCGCTGCCCTTCGAAGAGATCGGAGCTCCACTGCTTTGGAGAATGTTAGAACCCGGGAAAGTATTGACTCACAGACCAAAAGGGACCCTGACCTCCTCCCCTCTCGTCCTCGCGACCCACCCTTTTCTGATCCATCTCATTGGCGCAAGGACGTTCCCCGCCAAGACCCAGTTATTCGCGGCAGGCGTAAACGACGTGCATCCGATAGATCCACCCTCGAGCCGCAATATGGCTCCCCTGGTCCCTCCTTTCTCACCGTTCCCCAATCCCCTTGCATCCGACCCCGCTCTCGAGCTTATCCTCCATCTCCCTCGCCGTCCCGCTCACCCACAGACCGGATACCTCCCTTGGCACTGTACAATTCTGCCATAGATGTCACCATGACTGACGAGTCTCACTTGCCAGCATTCAACGGCACATACCTTGCCAATCCCGACCGATTCTATTCGCGATCACCCACTCCTACCTACATTCCACCACACGCGCCTACAATCCCTTCACCTCGCCCCGCGCCTCCATCACCCACTCGCTCATTTTCGCCGTGGTCCACCGATGACGAGTCTGCTTGGGAAACCTCGTCAATGACTTCCGACATTTCTACCACATCTGGAACTTCGGAACACCCACTTTCGCCGTCCCAGGTCGCACAAGCATCGATTCCGCTTGATGAAGGAGAGAAGATCCGAGCATCTCTTGTCTCCAGGTCGGAAGATGACCCTAGCTCCAACCTTTGGAACGCGGACTCATTGAACATGGTATATGGAGAATCCGAGGAAAGTCTTCCCCACATTCCCTTGCGCCCTTTCCGCAACCAGGTTGGTGGTCACAGCGCTATCTATAAATTTACCAAAAGAGCTGTGTGCAAGGTCAGTATATTGTAACGTGCGATGTCGTTTAGCTAACATCACCATTCCAGCCTCTCGTTTCGCGAGAGAATCAATTCTACGAGGCGGTTGAGCGAGAAACCCCACCACTCCTCGGCTTCATCCCGAGATATCTGGGAGTCATGTTGGTGACGTACCGACGCGTCCTCAAGGGCTCCCCAACACCTCCCAATGCAGAACCACCCACCTCGTTTCCTGTCCCTGTATCACACTTTTCTGGTTCTGTGGTGCAGAGAGCCTTCAGCGAACCTGACTACTCATTCAATAGTGCGCCTTTGGAGCATGTCAGCCTCAGTGACTTGCCCCAGAAAGATGTTGGATCAGAGATGACAATTGAAGAAGCAGAGTTGCCTGAGGTCGCGCTCGATCGTAACCGCCATATCATCCCAAAGTGGTTGCTACACCGGGGCTACCTTCATGATCGTGCATACTCTCACACCGGATCGCTAAGACCTGGCTTGGGTTCCCGCCAACGCTTGCACTCGACGCAACTTCCTGGCGCAACAACGTCGAGTCCAGCTTTGATACAGAATCAGGACACTATAAAGTTGCGTCACCCGAGTTCCAAGCGACCGCTTGATGATGGTGATCCGTACTGCACGAGAACAATTACACGGGCTGCTTCCTCTTTTGTCGATCCTAGGACTGCGTGGATATTTACTTCCGAGGACCTTCAAAACCCCAGGCCTGGCCTTCGTCCGTTCCACTCGGAATTAGCCATCGGCTCACAGCCGTCCCCGCCTAGCTGGTTTGGAGGCACTGGTTCCACGACCGTGAATACCAAGCTAAAGGACCACATCTTCAGCAGTATCTTGCGACGTTTCTATCGCCGTTGCAAACCTCGGTGGCTTGACGGGTCGAATACAGAGGACGAAAGGGATGTTTACAGTCGACAACGACAAGCGCTGCCGGCATCCCCGCGAGCACGCTCGACGTCCCGCAAGCAGTATGCAAGCCTAATTGAACGGCTTCAAGAACAGGGGAGTAACCATTCCCCCCGGGCACTCCGAAGGGTGCGAAGCGACAGCGTGATGGGTCACGATGGACAGAACAGCCCTTTTGACGTAGACTATAATAAGCTGGATGACTTTGTCGGCCGGGCACGGTCCAACTTGGTATTGGACACCGAGAATGGGATCCGATCTTTGTTTACTCGGCGAAGATCCCACTCACGATCTGTGGACCTGCCTCCTGTCGATCCGTCTTCTGCACCACTTTTGAATCAACCAATCTCGACCAGCGGAAGCTCTAATTCCGTACCACGCCAGCATCACTTCATTCTTATGGAGGATCTGACAGGCCGGTTGAAACGCTCCTGTGTGTTGGACTTGAAGATGGGAACTCGGCAATATGGTATGGATGCTACCCCATCAAAGAAGAAAAGTCAGCGCAAGAAATGTGATCGAACGACCAGCCGCCCCCTTGGTGTCCGTGTTTGCGGCATGCAGGTGTGTTTTTATCGAGGTGTGAAGGCGCCAAGTGCTGACTAGTCAACCACAGGTATGGAACCACGCTACACAATCTTACGTTACCCAAGACAAATATATGGGGCGCGACATTCGTGCGGAAGAGTTTCCATCATTGCTTGCCTCTTTCCTATCCGATGGGGAACGTCTCCTGGTTTGGCATATTCCAATATTACTTCAAAAGCTGTATGCACTCGCACGCATCATTAGTCGACTGAAAGGCTTCAGGTTTTACGGCTGCAGTCTCCTCCTGATATACGATGGAGATCGTGATGCCCAGGAAGCTTTTCGAGTGTCAGCTCTGGAACACCCGTCATCGCGGAGTAAGCGTGGGGAATCGTTGGAACGGTCGCAAACGCGATCCAGGAGTCAGGTCGCAGCCCGTTCATCTCTACGACGGACACATAGCGAAGATCTGCTTTTCGGACCTGTATGTAAACGGTCCGAAGGAAAGCGGAAACGCGGTGAGGTCAATGTTCGCATCGTTGACTTTGCGCATACCACCACTGGACGGGACTGGTCTCCATATCCACCTCCTCCTGACCGGGCGGTAGTCCAGCAGGTGTCAAGTTCCAAAGGGTATCAAGCCGAGGTTGACGCAGATAGCGGTATCATTTACGCTCGCTTTCCGCCGCACTACCCTAAAGAACCTGACCGCGGGTTCCTGTTCGGCTTGAAAAACCTGACGGAGGCCGTAGAAAAAATCTGGAATGACGAGCGAATGCGGCAGATCAAAGTTTCTCGGGACGACCCTTCGGTCAATACCTACCAACTCCCTCCGTTAATTACGGACGGCAAGGAAGTTTTTGACGAAATTTTCGGTCCACTGGAGCCTGATGAGGACCCAGGAATGTTATCCACGTGAGTTTGGCTACCCTTGTTACAGTACTAGTGCAGCTCCCACAGCATGACTTGTCGGTGTTCATTAGCCTTTCTTTCCCCCTTCGCTTCTGTCCACACATTGTTAAAGTGTTATTCGTCTCACGTGTCTAACTTGGTATTGTATCCTCCGTTGTTCCAAAGGCGTTTGCGAATCGTTTCATACTTTCTTTACCCATGCCTTTAATTCCGACCCGCATCCTTGCATTGTTACGATCAACACCCGTTGCCTAATGCAATCACTGAGCTTCCTGCACAAAACAAATCGTGTGTTGTATTGATAGTGAGTCGAATGGCTGCGGCTACGCAGTGCAGGTATACGGGAGGACCAGGAGGATCTGAAACAATGGTTCTATCGACGCATGCAGTTGCACAACTATACATCTATAGCAACGGAAACCCGTCATGAGTCGTCGCTTTGGACATAGTTGGCACGGATGTCTTTCCATTGCCGCTGGTAAGAAACATCGTGAGCGCATGCCACAAGTAGCGCTGTCGCAACTCACGCCCTTGTTCCAGTGGTCCCAGAATGACTGGATGGCGGAATCGAAACCGACGCCGAACGCGAACGCGCCAGCAAAGATGCTGGTGACAAAGATGCCTGCGCGAAATTTGAACTGAGACTTTAGTGTTGCGAGAGCACCTGCATCACGTACTGTTCCGCCTCGCAATCGTATTGTAGAATGCACTGGAGAACTGAGGCCAAGGAGTCTTAGTAAGAAAATCTTACTGTGCAGGGGGCGCTACATACTGCCATTGTTTTCGGTGGAACGGGTAGAATTTGAGAGGGTTTCCGGTGATGCCCGACGAGCTGAAGCGTTCAGGTTGACATTCCCACGGCAGAGTCTTGAGAAGTTGCACTACAGTATGACCTTGGGATGGACCTCTCCACTACGGACTGCTCGGTTGGCCCTGCATAGCTCACCGCGCCCAAACGCGAGCTCCCTCAGGGCCTTTTCGCTGTTCCCAGACATCGCTCCCGCTCGCCCGATACCACCACACCTAGAATTCCCTCCAACAGGACCCATCCCTTATGACGCCGTTCCAAATCCCCTGACGCTGTCCAAAGTATCCGCTCAGCTGTCGAAAACCATCGCACCCTCTCCAAAATACCACTTCCATGGGATCTTCAGCAGGAACAACACCAAAGTCTACCTCTGTGGACCCGATGGAAAACTCGTGCCGCAAGGCTGGTGGAGCGGTGGTAGTTGTGGGTTCAAGGGCGCGAACCGCAAGTCGCACGAGGCAGGGTATCAGTGTGCGGTACACGCTTTCCGGCGGCTGGAGGAGGTCATGAAAGACAAGGGTCGCATATCGCTTGCATTGCACTTTGCAGGGTTTGGAAAGGGCAGGTTTGCTGTCGAAGGCGTGTTCTTGACGAGTGAAGGTGACAGGATACGACCGCTGGTTGTCGAAGTCGAGGACAGAACGAGGATAAAGATAGGTGGGACAAGGTCGAAGAAGAAGAGACGAGTCTAGGGAGGTACGGGCACCGTCGTTGCTTTCATTCTGCAAAGTTGACAGTCTCGCTAGCACTCTGATATATAGGATTGAACTCTATATTTGCGTAGAACACCCATATTAGCACCAACTGCATACAGTAGGTGTCTCATGGATGATATACAGCGATAATATTCTATTCCCCGGATGCCCTCAGGCGTTGAAAAACGGATCAGACGCGTATTCTGCATACCCTGGCCTTGCCAACGAGTTAAAGGATACTCTCTTGTCAGTTTCTATGTCGTCTATGAGCGCCTCTGTTCCCTCGGATCAATATTCAAACATCGCTTTCGTGGAAGTGATACACTTGCCTCGGGAGATGTAATCAAGTTCGGGACGGATGTACCCCAGTACGAGTGCCTTCAACTTGCACCCGTAAAAATCGGCATTGAACGTGTGCATAATATGGATTTCCTGGATGGAAGTATTTGAGCAGTGGACTTTGCGAAAACACGCGATGCATACTGCTGTCATCCGTTGGTTCTTGTAAAACGGATTCCACCCCAGACTCATCACCATGGGCAACACGACGAGGTCTTCGGTCGATAACTCTGACGATTGTTCGTTCACAGGGTACACACGGGCATATCCATAGTATACTCCTGGCTTGGCGATGCTAGCCATGTGAGTGATGGATTCGTCGGGCAGGTTGGCTAGGAAAGGTAGACATAAGGAATAGGATTACAGAAGGCCCAGGGACACACACCTGTCGGACACCCGAGGTCCTTGCTACCTCTTCCAAAGCCATGTTGCACAGTTCCCTCGAGTTGAATTGGGTATGGATCCTCTGGGGTATCTGGCCCCACGATGTTTGGTCTACTGATGCGGAAGGAGTTGGTCTGAACCGGGTGAGGTTGCAGGAGTGCTGCGGGTTTTGGTAACGACCGAGATGCAGGTGTAAATAAGAATTGCCCCATGCCGTCTACCGTCATCTAATATCTAAGCGACGAGGAGGAAAAGAAGAAAGAAAGTAAGAAAAAAGGTTGACCCGAACTTGTCGCACGCGCTTGTTCATCATCTCATCGGCGACTCGCTGACACTGCCCATCATGGCGACCATGTTCACATGCTATCCACCCTATGGAACTTATCAGGCGCCCTACCTACCCTACCCAATTCCCCCGGGTCAGCCAATGGCAGCTACAGCCGCACTTCCACACTTTACAGCTCACTTTCCGCAGCCACCACCTGGCTATCCACTTTATGCCCTCCAGCCAGCCAAGGCCCCCAGTCCGTCCCCCGGACCACCCACCGCTCCAGACATACCCACAATATCACCGCAAATCGCGTCAAGGGAAGTCCGGAAATTGATTGTGTCGCAATTGAAGATAGGAGAGTTCGAGTCCATCGAGACTCTGGCGCTTCACCGATTGGAACTGGAGGTGGTCGCATGTACGTTCCCTTTTCGAGCTGTCTTGTCCCTCCAAATGCTCCTTCTGTGTCACTAGTCATCCAGACGCTGTACGAACAAGCCCACGAGTATGCGAATCTAGCCAACAGGGCGGTGCCTATAGCAACAGACGCACTCCTTGCATGCAATGACAGGGGGTTAAAAGGGAAGGAGCTGCATAACGTCGCTCTCGCTTCTCGATCAGCCAGTCAGTATTAATTACACTGGACCGTTATGTACTAAACCTGTTTCCAGGTGTATCAACAGAATCATCGTTGGAGTTTCCTCCGGCGCGCGAGGACTCACCCGAGTTACTTCCCTCCGATGATGAGAGCTCAACACCAACCATACCGACCACGTTACGTTCCCTCCCATCTCATTTCCCACCTCTCCCACCAAAACATACCTACTTGAAGACGCCAGTGCGTTATCACCCTTATATCCTCACTTCTCATTCATGGCTGAAATTCGTTCAGGCATCGCCACCAAAGAAGGCGGCCCTTCCATCTCTTGAACGCAAACTAAAGACTGCAGCACTGGTCCAGGAATCTCTGAAAAACCTATTGACGGCTACAGAGGACAATTTAGGACAAGAGGATGGTGAGCTACTCGGACATATAGTCAATTGCGAGGCATCAATGTACCCGCGGAAACGATGGAAAGTGATACCACAGTGATCCTTGCCACCGTCATTTTCCAAGCTGTAGGTATATTGTTACTAGCTTCACGTCTATTCTCCATCTTGTTGAACTGCCGTGCTTATTGTCCCTTTAAATGTCCGGCTAAAATACCACGCGTCTGATGCAGCATGCTTGAGTGAATTTGGAAGTACTTTACAGAGCAGATGTCATACCCACAAGACGTTCGACATTCTATCAATCCGGATCTCGCCGTGACTGCAGATTTCAGCTTGTGGACTCCTGTTGAGCATCGATCGAAAATTTGTTAGATCTTGCAATATGTGACTGCTTTTTTCTCTTCTTCGACGGTGGCACAGTCGTGGTGTTTGAGGGTAGAATGTCGCCCGGCGTCGTCGATTTGAATCTCGCAACACGCTGCGACGTGTGCAGCCTGTGATGTTGATGTGACTCGGGGTTCGAGCTTACCACCGGCTCAAGGAATACAAATTGGGTTGGATGGTGATGTTCTGTGCGGAGCGGAGCCGGTGTCGTTGGGCAGGGACCTAGATTAGTCCGGAAAGATGATTTGAAACAAAGGGCATTTGGGCTCGCTGACACAACATCGGATGACACGGCTGCTTGGTCAACTGAAGCAACTTGGACCTCAGAATTGACCGCGGGCATCACCAGGACAGTGCTTGCACCCTTCTGCAGGACTGCATACCGGTTACGGCACTAGGGAAATAATGTTTCGACATCTACAGCATAGCGGGAAAATGCTACATTACCATCGTTTCCGTCCTCCCGTTGCGAAGATGTTCAGAAATCTCCTTCCAAGAGGCGTTCTCGTGTTCACGTACATAATCGAGCAGTGACCTGTCTTCCTCTTCCGACCATTGGCTTCTATTAATACTTGGATTAAGCTGTTCGGTCCAGCGTTCTCGGCATTGATCGTTGTGTCGACCGGGTACATTGGCGGCAACATCCACCCATGATGAACCATAAGCAGTGACGGCAGCGGAGAGACGGGCATCTTCTTCTGGAGACCAAGTCGTGCGTTTGATGGACTCGTCCAGAGTCCTTTCGAACCTGTTACTGCATTGTGAAGGAGTCGCGTCTTCCGAAACATAGCGTGCAACTGTAGTCAACGCCCTCAACAAGAGATATGAAAAAAAGAATGATGGAAACGAACCAAGATGCCAGTTGTCATGCCCGTACATACGGATGGCTTTGAGAAGACGTTCATCAGCTTCCGTTGTCCACTGATGGGACTTCCGTAAACTCGCGTGCCGCATGCAATCTAGTGGCGTTCGTCTCGTCTAATTCCCGCCCATTAGATTTCTAAAACTTCTCGAGATGCTCGCGTCTCACCCCTAGCCTCTTAGCTACGACCACCCAATCTGGCTGACTGTCAGTGTCTACGAGCTCAGCGGCAAGGGACTTGACTTTCAGCACTTCTTCTTGGCTCCAAGGTTCGTGGTTGAGTTCGGGATGTTCTTCTCCGAGCCACCGTATCTCACATTCTCTTGCTGTACGTGTGGTCATGGAGATGGCCGACACCTGTGAGCGTCGAGTAACCCATAGCGAGGTAAGGAGAGAATGTTACCTTTTCGGCGATTCGATCCCAGTCAATACCTTCGGCATTCAGCCCGCGGACATGGGTCGCTTGCGTATCGATGTTCGGGAACGCTGGGAGACCTCTGCCATTAGAGAGATGAGCGATGAACGCAACCAGTGGTAATGGGCACACCTTGTTTGAGAATCCAACGCATGCTTGCGATAACACTCGGCTTGTACGGCCTCCGTGAGGGCTTCCAATTCCTTGGTCTTCACTGAAAGACACGTTGGGTATAATCGACGGGCCAAAATTGAGACATACTTGAGCGTACTTCACTGAGGCTCAGATAACGGCTGCGTCTAAGAGCATCCTCATGAAATGGAGAATCCTGAAAAAGGGGTCG
>JBBPSL010000033.1:4096-87473 GCA_038093555.1 Butyriboletus appendiculatus
CACTGCCGGGCAGGAGCGGTTCTCTAGCTTATCTACAGCGTTCTTTCGCGGTGCAGACGCTGCTTTGCTCATGTTCGATGTGAACCAGCCCGAGACCCTTATCGGACTTAAAAGATGGTGGCAAGAGTTTCGTGAACGGGCACCCCTCTACGACGAGGACTTGGAGGACTATTGTTGCGTCGTCGTTGGGAACAAGACAGATCTTGTCACGTCCAAGGCTCTCGGTTCGACCTCCGTCGTTTCTGAAGCCCAAGCGTTCCGTTTCCTTGACGACCTCGTACCCCCATCATCTTGTCGTCCGCCCTCGCCAGTCGAAGAAGTACCTATCACTATCGAGCAGGTCGCCTCGGAAGAACCGACCTCTCCTCGCGATGGCTCTGATATAGATATCCCCTCGTCGTTTTTACAATCGCGGTCGCGATCCATCGATATCAATCAATATCTTCACAGAAGCCACTCAAAACGTTCTTCGTGGGGCAGCGCCAATATCAACAATGGCACATTAACGTCCACCCACACCGGCGTCACATCCTATCACACACCCTCTTCATCTTTATTCGATGTATACACGTCCGCTCGGTCGTCCCCCCTCCCTCCTTCCGTATCATCCCGGTTATCGTCTCCCATCAGGACACAAAGACGAACATCTTCGTTGTCGAGCTCGTCCTCTTCAGCGCCCACGATCACGCCAAGCTTGTTCACCCGCAGTAATGCAAGCAGTAATGGCCAAGCAGCTGCGGCTACACCACCATCCTCGACCGTCTTATCGCCTACTCTGGACACGATCCTTCACGATCCTCCAGAGAGAGGCCCCAAGTTATTCTTCACCTCCGCAAAGACGGGGGAAGGTGTCCACGAGGTGTTTGAGTATATTGCGCGGCGCGTCGTCACACGATGGGAATATGAGGAGGCGGTTGACACGAGGACGTTGCTTGGCCAAGAACCCCCGGAAACCATTAGACTCGGGTTGACGAGGGGGGAATCGAATAAGCGGCTCACGGGACCTTGTTGTTGACTAAGAACTGAATGACTGTTTATTAATATGTATCACGCGTCCTTTATTTTTTGGGAACACCTGCCCAGGGAAGGCGGATGCTGGTGCAAGATGTCATAGTTGTTCTGACGGGGCATACCCGATTCCGTGCAGTGTACATCCGATCAGTCGGACCAAGCTAAGCTGAGTGTAATTGGGTTTCTGTAATCCATCCCTTGAGGCTTGCGCGCATCAGCAATTCTGAATACATTGCCAACCAAGACCAAGCCTGAATTTACAGCATCAAAGTACAACCCTGAATCAATCTGAGAAAATGAACACCACAACATGTGTCAGGCACAGGGGTCGATGACATCAATCCACCAGCCAGCGCTCAACCTAAACCCACTTCATACGCCGGATGCTTATGGTCAAGACCCACGCCGACACCACCTTTTCTTCTACTCAATGGTTTATCTTGATCATCAACTTCTCCCGTGCACCCACGGTGGCCGTGATATCCCGGAACCCGCACAGGCCCATCGTAATATGTAGGTCGGCAATCGTCTGCATCAGAATCTGTTCTACACCCGCCTCGCCCGCGATGGCGAGGCCGTACATGAACGGCCGACCAACTGGAGCAATGCCGTCAGTTCAGTGGGAACTCGGGTCAGAAAAAAAAAAAAAAAAGGCCCTGCCGGGTGAGACGTACTGAGCACAGCTTGGGCGCCCAGCGCGAGTGCCTTGAGGATATCACTTCCAGTCCGGATGCCCGAGTCAAAGAGGACTGTAAGCTTGCCCGTGCTTTGTGCATCGCGGACCTTGGATGACTGCGTCACCATATCGAGTGCGTCGAGCGCACCGATGGACCCATCGACTTGACGGCCGCCTGACCATCGTTCAGTCCAAGGAGGATATCCATCCAGCATGGTACTCACCGTGATTGGAGACGATAATGCCGTCGATGCCCAGGTCGATCGCCTTCTCAGCATCCTACGAGGGGGGGGGATACATGAATTCGAATCGTCACCACCATGAGAGCGCAGCCAAATCCCACCTCTGGCGCGAGTATACCCTTCAACACGATCGGACCATCCCAATTATCTCGGATGAACTGAATCTCGTCCCAACTTCTAAAGATGCCCGACGCGATCTCGCCAATCCACTTTCTTCCCAAAAACATGGCTTGTTGTGCAACCGGATCGCCGTTTGCAGCTCTTCGTTTGATGTCTTCTTGGAGGAACGGGAACGGCGGACGTTCATGACGGGGTTCGAGCCCGAAGCAAGCCATGAAAACTGGATCGGAGGTGCCCTGTTGCACGCCAAAACCGTGTCCAGCAGGGCTATACGGAAGACCATGGTCGTGTGGACGCCACCCGATGAGCATCGTGTCTACTGTGATCACGAGCGCGGTGAACCCGCTCGCCTTGGCGCGTCTGAGGAGTGACTGCGTCAGCTCGACAGAGTGCGTCCTAAAGCCACACATGGTCAGGCTCCGATACGATAGATGGTAAAGTCAACGGAGATGGGCTTGCCAATAGAGCTGGTACCAGCGGTGCCCGTTCGGTCCTTGGGCTTCCGCGATCTCCTCCATGGACCGAGATGCGGCAGAACTGACGATCAAGGGTACGCCAACCTTTCTTGCTGCACGGGCCGTCCCGAGCTCACCATCGTTGTGCATCAGACCCTGTGCACCGACTGGAGCGATGAGAATCGGCGCAGGATGGGTAACGCCAAAGATCGTGGTCTGTTGAAGAGACGTGCTGTGAGTTTCGTCCGACCGCCGTTTTGGGGGTATATATACCTCGAGGTTACGTTCCCCTACATCGTTGAGCACGCGCGGGACGAGCTTCCACCTATCGAGTGCTCTCCGATTTTCGATATAGGTATCAGAGGTTCCCGCACCTTTCAACACGTACGAGAAAGCGGCTGGGAAATAAAGCGTGTAAACATCATGATAGTAGATCTCTGGTTCACTCGTCACGATTTCAGAGAGAGGACGACTGACATGGGCTGGCCTTAAGTACCTCCCGCGCCTTGTCCTCGATCTCTTGGATATCGACCGTGCCTAGCACGGGCGGCTTTCCAGAGCCGTAAATCCCAAAGAGCCATGCGACCCATTTACTGAGTGGTGGCGCAACCGTGTTCACAGACATCTCCAAATCTGAATCCGAGTCCGAGTTCGAGTCCCTGCGCTGAGTTGAGCCGAGGCTGAGGGCCAATCACCAAAGTGTGTGCGACACGTCAAAAGTCGACAACGCGGCGCTTCACGTTGCTTTGCGAATGCAATGTGATAAAGAAAGGAATACCGTATATTTAAGCATTGAGAAGGTGATTCCCTGCACCCACCATGTAGGGAGTCACGATACCACTCGGTGTTCTCATGAAGGAGGTACCACGTGATACGATAACGGATGGCGGATGTCCGCCGGGCTCCTCCTTTGGAATGGGGACTGCCAGTGTCGACGCGAGCGAATCTGGAGTGGTAAGAGTGAAAGGCTCAGTACGTAAAATGACGTGATTCGCGCCGCCCTTCTTAGTAGTGAATGACTCACAAGTCTGCTCACCGAGGCGGATCCTGCATTTCCCCTTCGTATAGTAATTAGACGTTGCAGCGTCTAACCATTGGGCGCGTGCGCGTCGAAAGCTAAAACGTTTAAACGCGTTGAACCTTCAAAATGGCGCCCATATGTCAGAAGAGTTTCTCCCTCATTGTGGCAAGTCGATCGCATTTCATCTTCAAACTCGAAAAATCAAAAAGTCCGCATGCTACACTATATATAGAAAAGAATCCACCTAACTTCTTACAACACCCCCCCGTATATATATTCAAAATGGTATGAAAAAAAAAAAGAAAATGGTTGCACAATAAAGCACAACAAGGGTCACAGCAAAGTCATGTTACCAGGAAACATTGTAAGTCACGTCAAGTCGTCTTTTGCTTTGTGCCGAATATGTGGTGATACACCCAAAGCCAGCGGTCCCAGAGATAATACACCGGCCAACCCACCCGCCTCCAAACGTTGCTTCCCCGTGGGAAGAAACTACTTTCAACCTGAAGCGCGATGGCGGCCCACGCAGCAAAGAGCGTCAGGCCAACCGCCCCTTCGATATAGTGAGTGAGAGTCTCTGCACCAGTAGGATTGATCTCGGTGACGTTCATGCTGAACACGTTCTGTGTGGTTCATGTGAGAAACGAAGAGAATAAGCTGAGAAAAGTACTTACAGCCATGAAATTGGCAGGCAGGAATACCATCGTCAGATAAGAAATCTAATTTTTGTGTTATTTTCTTTCTTAGCAACGTGCAATAAATAGAGAAAGGATGCACATACTTGTTTCATCGCGGCCGAGTCTCGGACAGTCGCGATCGTCAGTTCTTTCATGTACCTGCTGTCGTCAATGTTGACAGTTGCAAATGCCTGGTTGGTCAAGCGTAGTTGGCAAAGATAAACGATGAAGTCGAATGCTTCGTACCAAGTCTATGACATTCTTCAATCGCATCCCCTGCATCCTTCTCTGACTTTCTAGTCTCTCGATTTCCGACAGAAGATATTCGGTCTCTTTCTTGAGAATTTTTTCTGATTCAGCTCGCTCTTTATCCGTCACAGAAGGATCTTGCATCGCAGGATTCACAGTCTCTTGCACAAAGACAACGGATTTCCGGAAATCGTCGAGGAGGGTCCGATAGTAAAGTAGATGTGCATGCAAAATATGCAAGTCCCGCGTCTCCCTGATATTTTCGCTGCTGAGAACCTTTTGTTCCTGTGAAAGCAACTGATGCAGCGTATTATCCTCGTCACTATTGCCACACTTACCAGCCAGTTGATGTGGGCATACAGAGTCTCGAAAACTTCATCCCACTCATACATGGCATACCACAAAAAGCACAAAAATAGGCAGGTTGGGTCCTTTGACCTGTTGAAAATTTTTGACCAGTAGACACTGCGACCGGTTCGATTAATAAGAGAGTGTAGCTGTTCAGCTGTCGTCCTGCGCAACTTCGGGTGGCAGGATATAATAGTACTGGATTGCACACCTCGGACCATATGGACGCTGAGCAGGTCTTGAAGAATGTACTTGTCGCCTGGGGATAGATATGTTAACTGAGCCGAGTCAGCCGAACAGATACATACATGACGTCAGACAGAGTGGCGATTGGGTATCAATGATCTGGTCGTCTGTAACACAAATTAGGGTATGCAGCCTGAAGAATTCAAAACCTGCGTACCTTCTTCCGATAATCCAGCTTCTTTTGTTTGCCGGCGTAATGGAACTGAGCCTGCATCAACCACACGAATGAATGGAAGAACGATAGTGATGTCTGTCGCATTTTTTGAGTCTTGAAACAAATAGGTAATGGAGGCGCAAGAGTGCTCACGATCGCATTTTTTCGGTACTAGACTCTCTTGGTATCTTGAAGGTATCCAATTCGTCAAAGACGAGAAGAAAAAAGGTTCTACATCATATCTACGCAAGGTTTGGTTTTGTGCAATCCCAAAGAAACAAAGGACATACTTCGCTCCCAGCATCTGCAGAACTTCTTTGGTCATATTTTTAACGAAAAAGGTTCGCACGCGAATATTATCCTCCCTCTGCAAACACCATCATGTCTTCAATGTCGGAAGTAAGAGACGAGATGACTCACTGGACCCTGTAACCAGTCCCAAAACTTTGCTTCAGTCTGGCTATCCTTGATCGTAGCCAAATTCGGGCCGTCTTCACTAAATTTTCCATCGTGAAACACGTCCACTTTGAAGACGTTGCTTTCTCCTGTCGGGCATTCCGTCAACATTTTACAGCGATTTACTTGAGCGTCCGTCCAATTCGGGAATGAACTTTGTGGGTATCTGTTCCAGATCCGTCTCTCTGACTCCGTAGCAGGTTGGGGAGGTACGGTGACTCCGAGAACGTCTTCATCGAAATCCATCCATGGCCATGGTCCCGAAGGCGTTGCGTGTCGGTAGCTGTAGTTCATAGTTTCGAGTGGTTCGCTGGTATCGTCGTTGACCGCAGACTGGGGACTTACATTGGAGTTGGGGTTTTGCCTAGCATACAGCTTTCTTGGTTCGCGCTGTCACTCTGCTTCTGTGTATCATCTCCTCCGGCTTTCTTAGATATTCCTGTCGAAATTCTGGGTGATAGGGTATCCATGGGTATTGCGTGGTGTTCCAACATTGCTGCAAGAAGGTGAGAAGCAAAACACGCGCTTACCTGACACAGCGCTCGGTTGATCTCGTGGCGCCATTGAGGAAGCGCCCATGGGCAAATATACTCGTAGCAGCGTAGGCGAAAACAAAGACAATGCCAAGGAGCAAATAGAAATAAAACTCAACTCAACTCGACTCTGGGTACAAGTCGAGAGGAAAGAGACACTACATCTGAATATGAATATTGTATTCAAATCAATGCACTTTCACGGAGCGATGAGCAACTACGTATACTTCCAACAAGCTAGGACCTCAAAAGAGTGGTCAAATAGTTTGACATAGTTCTATCAAGTCTGCAATCGCTGATTGCGTGTGAGGCCATTGGCAATCAGTCGGCCTCGGGTTGGAATAACGATTTCAAGTCAGAAGAGCATGAACCATTAGGCGGATTGAAAAGTCGATGGGCGTGCTAGTTGCCTTTCCTACTTGAACTATGCAGCAACTACCAGATGTCATGCACACAGGAAAGAAGGCGAGACAGGAACTGCTTCGATTGGCACAAGTACACTCACTGTATATTTCCTGGTAGGAGCGGGAAAGGGTATGATCCGTTTTCCTGTTCCCTTCGCGTCTACACAGTATGGATGACGAGATCGATGCACTCACAGGATGTCTGTTGTTCACTGACTTCTCGTCCCACCAAGATTATTGCACTTCGACTTCAGGGGCTAGCACCGAGAGCAAGTCTTCCTGTTCAATTACCAATGATTTCCCCTAAATCAACCAAACTGCATCCGACTTCCAATGGCACTTATGCTTCATTGGTCAGGGTCCTGGCAGTCGAATTGATGAATCTACGCCTTGTTGGCTCGGAAGCGCTATGAGACAGCCATGACAAGCTGTGTATGGAGCGCAGGGCCCATTGTTGTCGGCTATTAGTATTGGTAGTGGAGGGTCTTGATCTGACCCCTTGAAGACGCACGGAGAACAATGGAGTGTGCACACAGGATTTTTGCTTCTGAATCTCTGCTCCCGAACTAATCACGATTCGGTCAGCTGTAGCCTGGGGAGGGTCGTCATATTTGCCGACAGGCTATTCGATTCTCCAAGTTGACATCGCATTCAGCCTGCGCTCGATGATTTACTGTACCGAGATAAACGTACCTACCGTTCCCGACATTGTGTATTGTGGACGGCAGTGACGGTTCCAAGAAATTCCGAGACAAGGTTGACGAAGTCAGTCACGTGGTGACATCCATGCTTAGTGTGCTTGATCCGAGCAACGTCCGAGTCCCGGCATAATAACCCGAACGAAAAAGCGGATAGAACAGACTCCCAGGGGACCAACATGAGTGCACAGATGCTGATGCTGACTTCATACTAATACCTTAGTTAAGTAACGTGGGTGCGAAGCTGAGCATTCTGGGCTTATCTTTAATCGAGGAACGAACTCTAAGGCACAGCAAAAGGGGGAACTTGAACACAAAAAAGGAGAGCACTACTATATTGGTGGCTTGTGTGGCGAAAATCTGGACTCAGGTGTTCGGTCTAGTCGTATTCTGACAATGTAGCGTATACTAGTCGTGCATTCATGGAGCCGAGCAACGCTTGGAGTGCAGCGGAGGTACCGTGCTTGTTATACTGTGTCTCCATTGGGTGTTAGCTATTTTCAGTGCGAGGGGCTCACCTCCGCTCTCTAGGCGAGCGCGATACTAGCCCTGAGTCGATGTGGTCACTGGTCACAGTCCCACACTGTGCATGGACAGCTTAGATTGCTTGGACTGCGCCGCTTCTACCATTGTGCAAAGTGGGGCCCACTGCTTGTCAGGTAAAATTTTAAAGATAAGGATTATGCAGTTCAGTGATTGTTTCATCCCGTTGGCAGAGTCTCATAATTGTAGAGTCGTCATGGCATTGCCGTTCGACTAACCAGTATTAAAAGTCCGATTGGCACGCATGACCTCCATTCGCACTCCGCTTGCCTTTCTGTCAGTCGGGGCGGCAACCTCTGGCCTTGTAGTCATTTCCACCCCGCCCAGTGTTCCCCTTTTAGGTGTGGACACGCTTCTATTCGAACATTCCATTATAATCATAAATACAGCTGCTTTCCAAATAGAAGTTCCATGGTTTGCGTTCGGGAATATATTTAATGACCCACTACTGGACCTCAGTCCCAATTCCAATTTACAGCCCCCACCTCCTTTCAGTGGGGCTAGCCAGCTCGCAGCATTCCCTACACGTTCCATTGAGAAAAGCCCTCTTGAGGTCTACTGATCGTGCAGGTGTGTTTAACCCTCACACCCACTATTCATTCGAATTCCCACAGAGCGTTCTTTGTCCCAGAGTTCAGATACTCCCCATGGCCACTGGACATGCTATCGCCACCTTGGTGGTGTTCATCGCCTCCATCTTCTTCGTCATTCATCCAGTTTCTATACCCACACCCCGTCCTATACCTCGAATACCAATAAACCTTACCACCGCACCAATCCTCGCTATTGCCATACTATGGGCCGCTCAATGCCTCGATTCAGGCGTCATTCGGGACGGGATCGTAGGCACTGAAGGCGTCAAACCTTACAACATCCTCATCCTATTTTCCTCTCTCGCTTACATGGCCATAACCCTTGACATCACCGGTATACTCCAGGCTGCTGCATTCTGGGTCAGCAACCAGGGTGGTTCAAATGGATGGAAGCTGTACCTCTATTTCTATATCATGCTTACACTTCTCTCGATCCTGCTGGGCAATGATCCAGTCATCCTCTCTGGAACTGCATTCTTGGTCTATTACACGGAGGTCGCAGAGCTCGACCCGAGAGCGTGGGTCATGGCTGAATTCGCCGCTGCGAATACCGCTAGTATGGTTCTGTTTGTGGGAAATCCCACGAATGTACGTGTTTTCCTCACCCACGATTAAATATGGTAAACGAGTTCATACAAGGTGGTCATATGTGAAGGTTTCAGTGTTAACAACGCCGCCTTCACGGCGTATACTATCCTTCCCTTCGTCGCCTGCAACATCTTCTGTTTCGTTGCGCTAGCATTCCAGTACCGCAAGCAAGTTCCACGGAAATTAACTCGTAGCGAACATCGGGATCCCCGGTCAGCTCTTCTGGATCCCGTTGGTGCCCGCGTTGGCAGTTTCATGCTTGGCGCAACGCTTGTCCTCTGTCTCGTCGTCAGTTTCTTCAACATCGACGTCTGGATGATCAGTTTGCCCTTCGCTTTCGGTAAATTCCTATTCGATCTTGGGTGGGATCATTATCGATACTCCCATGGTATCCCAATGTTGGGCCGTGGGTTACCCAAGGCTGCGGGAGAAAGGCTTGATGAAGGATCCTCGGTTGAGAAGCACTCACGCACGGAAGACGGCCCCTCGCGTCATTCCTTATCCACCGATGTGGAACGAGTCCCGTCCTTTCCAGCTGACGAAACAACCGCCGTCGGGTCGCATCCCACAAGCCCAAAAATGGCAGCCAAAGCAGAGTCGCAACTTACTCCCGAAGCAGAGATCAAAATGCCGTATATTTTCAGGTGGTGTCGGTTGTATATGGACGATCTGTACGAGCAACTCGATAAACGCTTCCCGACTCTCATCACTGCGTTCCCGCGATTACCCTTCGCCCTCGTGCCCTTTGCATTTTCTCAGTTTATCCTTATCGAGGCGCTCAACTACCAGGGATGGGTGAATGTATTTGCCGATTGGCTTGCTCGGGCGTCTCATAATCAAATACACCCTACCATCTGGTTGATTGGCGTCATGGGTGTCATCCTGTGTAACCTCTCGGGTACCAACATTGGCGCTACCATCCTCCTCACCAAAGTCGTTCGTGCAGCCGCCCTCCCATACGAAGCCGATCGCGCAGCTGCCATAGCGCTCGCCGTAGCGTCGAACATCGGAGCCGTCAGCTTCGCGTTTTCAGCTTCTCTCGCGGGTCTGCTCTGGCGAGCCATTTTGGAACAAAAGAAGATCCACGTGAGACAAAGGGAATTCGCTCTCTGGAATCTTTTGCCACTCTTAGTCATGACAAGTGTGGGGCTTGGGGTCGTTTCTGCAGAGATGGCAGTTCTATATCGCTCGTGATGGGAGCTCGTGGTGCATACGTGCGCGCCCTCCACACACGTACACTTCCGCATGCGGGAGTCGAAGCTTGCTAGCGCGAGCTCTCCGCATTTAACGATGGCTGGCCAAGGATGGATAGAGACGACGGGCAGGGGAAGGTCGATTATCCTACTCAAAAGAAACATTGTAGGACATGCCTAATATTTATATATTTTTTCACAGTGTCGCAAACACATTTTCAAGGTTACCGCACAATCATCATATAGACATTTCGCTTCCCACGAATAGAGATGTATCCATACGCTCGTTCCTTTTTAGTATGTCGGGTAAACTATTCCCTCCTAGCTAGTACTGTAAAGTATGTTGGACGATTGTTTATAGATTTGTGGGTTTGACAGGCCATGTATCATCAGAACTCGGGAGGCCTTCAATGGACTCCCAACTATTTCTGCCAACTTCGACTTCTGATATCGATGTCACATATCGAGGGTTTCCATGAACATGGGAGGAATGTCCCTCATCCCGCAGTGAGTCGACGATCGCATTCTTTCAACCGGCGGCCCTGGGTGTTCCACTTCCCTTCTGAGAAGGTAAAACAGCACGGCGATGGAGCATGTATCACGTCCTTCTAGAGGCCTCAAGGTCCCTGTAACGATCATAGGGCTATGCATCCATGTGAGGTGTGTGAGGGTTCGGGGTGAGATGAGATGCTAGTCGTCAGGATAGGAATGTCTCAAGGGCGCGTATCGGCCAATGAAAACACGTGGATAGCGCGGGTTACGCATCCGTGTTTCAAAATCTCCATTTGTGAGAAGATAATAAGTACCTTACGATGTTGCCAATCAGAGCTCGTAACATGGAATGTCGTGATTGATCGTATAGCGACCGCAGTGCCCATGGTCGACGGTTCCCACCGGACATATATCGAGTGAATAACAAAAAATATTGAACATGACGACCACACGATGTGTGCGATCAGGTGGGCGTTGGGAGGAATGTTCACGTGGAGAGGGGTAAAAAAAAACGATAGGGCCGCTCAGGTAAAACCCGCGGTAGATGTTCTACGCGGAAATATACATTTTCACACCACGATTTCCTTGACGTGTCATACTTGAGTCGAACGCAGCTGACGTATTGAAAAACGACGCGAACAATACCAGATCTGACCGCGCACCACGCGAACTCGATCGGTAGGGTATTACACTGTAGTCGGCGTGCGGTCAGTAACGCGATCGTGAAACCTTTTTGAGGGCGTTTTCCACGCACAAATTAGAAACTTCAACGAGGTGACGAACGCCCGTCTGTGAACACGTTACCACAATATGAATCACTGGCAGCACAGCTACTGGTACTATTGAACAGCCATTCGCAAAACTTGCACTCGTAGTTCTGCTACCATGATGCACGACATTGCAACAGCCTGTTGTGTGTCTCCAGTAACGTGCACGTTTGTTACAGAAACCACATACCCTTCTCGCAGGACTGGGGGTCATGTTGTCCGAGAGAGCCCTACATGCAGCTAGCGGCGAATGTCGCAGCAGCGACCCGATCGGGGGCACACCTAGACCCGACCGAATTTTACTGTAATGATAAATGGCTCCGGAAAAGGCAGTGCAAATTGGTCATTCTGGCGCAAGATACAAACACCCTCTGGTAGGGTGTCCCAGGTCTTTCAGACTCCACTTCGGCCTCCCGCCGGGCCATGACCGAGGAAAAGGATGGCCAATTCCGAGTGTCCAGACAAACAGCTTGCAGCGGTTGTTGGCAATCCAAAACTGATTCGATCATTTACAGCAACGGACATAGGGAGTGAATCGCGGTTATTTATGTAATTGTGTGGGGCTTGTTTCTGTACCACGAAGGGCTACGACGTGTCCGCTGGGGCCTAGTAACAGCCCGTGAAGCTTTGACTCGTGAATGAAGCGTCAGCGGGATCGTCGACTGCTACAGTCTAGAGGGTACGCCAAGCATCGCATAGTTTGAACTTGAGCTTATTGACATGGTCTTACACGCTGTGTTGTATGCGTCGCGGTTCCGCGGTACACGCATTGTTCGTGCACAGGTTCTCCGTTTTCTTCGCGGGCACGCTCAAAGCTGAGCGCCGAGGTTCCAGCTTTTGCGATGCAGATGACGTCTTGCCAGCGTGTATCGAGGGTTGCTCTTCATATAGAATGCCCGGGCGGTCGCTGATTTGGGAGATCTGCAATCCCCGAAGGTCGGATTCCGTACCCCATTACGCAGTGCGAATACCCCAGGTGGACACCCAAGAGCCTCAGACTGGAAATCAGAGTACGTGACTCACCTATCCCTATAAATACAATCGATGGCAAATTCGCGGCGCCGCGTTGTCCCTATTCTTAGACGAGATGTGACTGTGCCTATTCGTGGAGCCATGCACTTGGATCCCTTGCTGTGTGCTGCGTTCGAGCATGATCCTGTCTCGCCGCAGATAAGGATAGGCTTGAGAGATTTTCGTTCAGGGTCCAGTGAAGCCAAGTAATAAAAAAATGAAGGTGAGAACTATTAACAGGGGTTTCTCCCTCCTTCTGACGGCTGTCTTCCTTAAAGTGGTCTTGCTGTTAGTTACTGGGTGATCCGAGGTGATAGACAGTAGTAGGAAAGGGTCCTTCGGAAGGCAAATGAAAACGCCAATACATATCGCACACGAGTGGACGGCGGATCACCGCTCAGTGCCAAGCGCTAAGCACACAGCTTCCAAGTATTTCTCACGTTGATCGCCAGGCCAAAAATACTAGCGGAACATCTCTTGCTGTATAGCTCAATACCGTATCCGCATCTCCCTTTTATCCTCGAAAGAATCGAACAACTGACTCATCTGCAATACACATTGCAGGTTTTGAGTATTCTTACCGGTAACATAAGTGATGCAGAAGACCAATTTGGCATCCCCAAACCACCCTTGAAAGCTTGATTCCGCATGTGGTCAGTATATTCTGCTTCCCAAAGTTTCGTGGAGGGAAACTGACGTGTATTTTCCCCGCGCTGAAGATCTCCCACCTTACTCTGTCATTGACATCGTTATGTTCTAGGTCAAGCTCGCTGTCGTCGCATTCGCCTACCCGATCGATGATCGATATGATATACCTGTTGGCATATATATGCGCAATCGACCGTGGTGCGTTTAGTTGAGGATCAGAGCGGGTAGGCACTTCGTCTTTGATGCACACGGCTTTAGATATTGCCTTTTACCTAGTTACTTAACGTCACATCTCCACACCTTGTAGAGGTAGCTTGGTTCTTGTTGTGCCTGTCGTAGTCGCTCGTATTGGTCCAGTTCTGTTCGTCCGCTCGTCTCAGTGTTCCCGCCGTCGGTCACGGCAGGTCTCCAGAAGAGAATCAGCGCAAGTGCTCACATCAACGTGGGGATGGTAAGACTTCTGCCAAGCGCTCGCTGGTTCTGCTTCTCACCACCCAATTCTCCATTCAGGGGTCATGCGAGACGAAATCTACAGTTGTTCTTGCGCTGTGGTACTTATTAATACTGAGTACCGAACCTTCATCGACTGAACTAAGCTGGGAGACCATCTTCGTTCTAAACTTCTACATCCGTGCGAATCTCAAACGAAGGCTCGGTATTAAGTTTTACTTTCCGCACCCACGATGGTGGAGAGATGTTTTCCATCCGTGCACCGGAATCATGTTGACCCTCATAGGATTGATAGAATGCGTCCATCTCAGTGTCAGACTGTCAGTGGGACTTGAAGCGCTCACCTGCCTTGAGGCCAACGCGACGCGTGTAAAATCAACACCAAGAACCGTAATATTATATTGCACATTTTCCTTCACTCGGCAGAAGAGCACCGCCACGGCAGTCATTCCGCTGGCGCTTCTTTGATAGGTTTTCACACTTCTACGGCTCATTATTTAGGATCGACCGTTCGACATTAATATTTCTCTCTCCCCATTCTTCCTTTCCCCTCTCTCATCCCCTCTCTTTTTCTTCGTGTCGTTTCTGAATCGCGCCCCCTTCCCCGCGGTACTTGTCTGCGCGACCGGGATTCATCGCGGCAGGCCAGAGCATCACGTTCACCAGCTCCCTGACGAGCCGCCCTTCGCGGGAGCCGTAGACGCCAATGCACCGTTCCACATGATCGACCAGACCAATAAACGCACTAAATCTAGCATCAAGGTTCGAGTGTTGTCACGTGTGACCTCCTGATCTTTCCCAAACCTCATTGACGCCTCTACTCTCTCCGAGAAACAGTGCTTGAGCGCAGTAGATCAATGCAAAAAGGAACATCATGTGCTTCGCTGATTCGCTGATTCGATTCTGTTACAACTTCAGCATAAATGACACCGAGTCCGGCTGGGGCCATCACAAGCAGCCGCAAGGGGCTCCGAAATGCGAAACTCCCAATACTTCTCTTGTATCTCGTCTTACACCAGAACTCGTTGCCAGAGCAGACCAGCGAGCGACGCCAAAAAAGGTGAGGTTCACTGCACCGATATCGGATGCAACGGCAAGGTCGATCGATGCCCGTGAAACGATTCGAATGGTCGTGTATTGCGACTGTGTGACGACCTTGACAAGGAGATGGTAGCATCGATGCTGGTGTAGGCTTTTATGGAGAACGACATAGACGACGCCAATCAGCCAGACGGTAAGGCGGCACCTCCTTATGGAACACTCGAGAAGCCAGTGAGCAAAGTCGCCACCCATCCCTGGTGTTCGAGTACACCGGCAAGGATCGGTTGGGAGAACGCGAAGAGCACCAAGGCACTGTAAGCGTGGCAATGCGGTCATGACAAGCCCGGGGCACGTCTGTCGAGTTGATTATGTAGATCCCGAAGAGAGGTCCCAGGTACGTTAGAGAGCGCTCTTGCTTCTTGCTCATCCGATGCGGTTCATGTCGTGCGCGAGACTGTCCTTTTACCTGCTGGACCAGGGTTGACCGGCCACGAGAGTGTCGACGATGAATTGTCGGTTGTGATTTTTGCTCGACGTCGAGGACGAACTTGCCAACAGCGGGTGGCAAACTAACAACCGCCCAGACATCGACTCCGAGGACACCAACCACGCCAGACAGCTTGTTCCCACCATGGGACTCGACCCGAGCATCGACTGGATAAGTGGATCTGCACCATGCGATCGAGGTTGTGTGGTGCGCGTGTTTGTTCGTGGTATTGGATCGCTGGACGATAAGTATTGCAAATGAGAGTGCGAGCGAGCAAGGTATATGCTGTGAACTGCGGAACTGACCTTTGACTTCTTGGCCAAGCTCCACCTCACTGGATCAGGGAACCACAGGCGTTGCGTGCATCAAATATGGTGACGGCATCACATTCATACGTCTAGGTTTTTCCTACTGCTATTGCGGTACCATCCTTGTCCGTCGTGATCCTCCACAAGCGCGTTTGATAGGACACCGACCATCGTGTTGCATTTCACTCATCAACGCAAGCGATCAAGACATGTACACCATAGCCTCACACTATTTTTTTTTTTCACTGGGCGCTTGATCCAGGCATCGTCGGTGACACAGGAGAACGCTTCTCCACCCCACGTCCTCCGCGGTAGTGCAGCGGAAGACCAATCCCATCGATGTGGTACTGTTCCCCGACCAATTCCTTGACTGCGACCATCAACTTGTCCAGACGCGTCATGATACCAAACGCAGTCGACACGCCGACACAGAAAATCCTGTGATGGCGTGTTCGGTGACGAAAAAAAAACTCGTAGTGGAAGAGATGACGTACAAATACTGCAAGCTCTCGAGCATTTCTTCTGTCAACACTTTTGGGAGACCAAAGTCTTCTTCGGATTCTTCGTGTACGATATTCAAACCATGAGGGCGCTCCAGGAAACGATTGAGGAGTGGACATGGCGTTACTTGGGGAAGGGGATTTCCAGTCCGAAGAGAAGATGACATCAAACCTAACGAAGACGTCCAGGGGGGTTTCCTCAAGTAAATTGGGACCACGCACTCATCACGGCCAACACGTCGCCCTGGAAGTCTGCATCCGACATCCGCGTCCGCTTCAAGAACGCTTGTGCCCACGCAGGCTCCATTTGCTCTAGGACCGATGTCAAATGAGACAATAGGCCCGATAACTGGCTGTACAAGTCCATGAGCAACGGAATAACACGGGTCGAAGAGAGAACCGCACATCTGCAGCTCCAGAATCCGCTGATACCTCTCAGCGGGCCATTTACCCCGGAGTGAGAACTGCAAGACACAAGTACGTAAATGTAAAATAGGTGAACATTGTGGACAAACCTCATACACAACATTCTCTTTTAACACGATGGACCTCTTCAATTTGCTTACGATAGCAAGAATATGCTCAACGATAAGAGCTGTCTCGCCCTCCTTCTTGGTGTTTGCAAATGAGATCACGGAACAGTACATGGACCCGACCTCCGCCGCAGTGGTCGCCAAGGTTTTTCGTTGGTACAGGCGAATGGTCGTCGACGGAGGTAAGAACGACATGATGCTGCGCAATCACTGAATATATATGGCGGCGTTGGTGCGAGGGGAAGCCTTACCCAGCAGCCAGCACGCCGATTGTCACGAGGACAAATCGTCTCTGTTCAAGGGGATAAGAACAAAATGATTAGCAATTTTGACAGTAAGATTTACCCAGGCAACGTCAAAGCCGTATCCTGGCGAGGATGCTGAAGCAAGATGTGTATCTTGGTACGAATATCCAAAAACCTTTCGATTTCAGTCAGGTCTTCAAGAACGCAAGATCAATAATAGATTGACGTACTAAAGCAGCCGTAACCCATACGATCAAGTTGGTCATCGGAGGAACCGGCCAATAGAGGCGGAAGAAGAAAATTAATGGGAAACAGACAAAACATACAGCTGCCAAACCGAAGGCATTGCCTTGGCCAGATCCTGTTGATGCATACCTGGTGTGTGATCGTGATCATTAGGTCACGTCGTATGGGTGATTTTGTAAGGGAACACGAACCACATCACAGTACCGATGATTCCTCCAACGAAGGTGCTGATTATCCGTGCCACAAGCCCGAAGGTAGTGTCCCCGCGGAATCGAGCGAGAGTAAGCTGGCCCATAACACTGTCTACATTGAGATACCTAAATCTCGCAATGCAAGTACGTGAACTCACACGGCCCATACAAATTTGTTTTCTTGTGGTCGTGGTGAGCCAATGCGGAATAAACCGTTAAACACACGCACTATATGCGAAATACGCGGATGACTTGAGGAATGACGGCAACGTTAGAATGACTACATTCAAGTCGATATCTGAATTCTCCTGGCCGAAGCAGTGAGCAGACTGTCCTCACTTGTTAATATGCCGGCTTTCAGGGCAAAAAGAGCATTTCCCCCTCCTATCTGTTTCATTTCGTAGTACGTCCAATTCACAGTTTTCTCCAACGCGTTTCGGGGAGGTAAAGCGTCGGGATCTCGACGGACTGCCTGCCCAAGGTCCGTCGGAGACGTTGGATCAAAGCCGGGGATCACGTCTAACAGCCATTAAAAGTCGGCGAGGACTCTAATACGCAAATAAGAAGAGAAACACACCAGGATTCTCGTCGTCATCTCTCTCCACCATCTCGGATGGCTCCCATGTCGTCCAGTGTACCAACCTCGACCAATGCATTTTAGGGAACCATACTCTCGGTGTTTCTCTTTTGGTTTCCAGGCGAATTACCTCGCCGAGCTAGTAAATAGATTAACATTCATGAAAGGTAAATGTGGTGGTGCTGTCGCATACCGCGTCTTGGATGCTCATGGCAAACTGCATCAAATGATATTGATAGACATAACAGTGGAAAAGATGTCTATGAGGTGTGATCTCGCGCTCCGTCAACGTGTCATCTGTGGAGGTGAACATAGCTCGGTAAGGATCGAGGACGGTGAACCTTTGAGTCTTAACCATTAGCGTTCGGGACGGTCCATTCAAACACAAGAAAAACCTTTTTTTGTTCGTAAACTCATCCAAATTCAACGACAATTCGCGATGCAGATCTTCGTATTTCTTGATCCTGTCCATGCGAATTCCTTGCTTTTCCTCGCCGCTCACCCAGAAATTGAAGCAATTGTCTCGGACAGAATCAAGCCAGTCGCATGTGCCTTGGAGCCCATGCTCGCAGCTTTTGAGCAAGTCCTGACAGCTGGTGCTCAACAGCTGGGTGGCCTTTGTAACGTGTGCTTCCGAGTCTGGGTGGGACATGTGCATCGCTTCAAGGTTAAGATAATGGAGAGATTCGAACACCCCTACAGCTGCCTCCGTTTTTGTAGCGCGAGATAATGCCAAATGAAGAAGTGAACTGTGCGAGTGAGTGGAGTGACGGGAAGTGGTGCGCCTGTGTGGCGAGTGTCGTCGTTTGCGATGAACGATTCCCGTGTGGTGATGTCCTTGTGGAGCGGAGTGATGGCGGTGGGATGAGTGCCTCTTCGTCCCATCATGCGAGGACTCATGACTATTCACCCCCCCTGCACTAGAAAGTGGTTGATCGTGGTCTGGAGATGGAGGCCGAGAATGTGATGGGGAAGACAGTATAGGTGTCGCAGGAGTTGATGGAGCTGGGGTGATGGGAAACCTCTCTCTTGTTGGGTCGATCAGTGTATAGTACATGCTCATGCCGCTTGCCTTGACGATGAGTTGTCTCGTTAAAGAATGAAGTTGAGTGAAATCTGTGGGTGCAAAGCGGGAGTAAACAACGTCGAGCTTTTGCAGACGGGCGGCAGATGCAAGCATAGCAAGTGCACCTTCCGCTTTGCTAACAGCTGCAATGATTGGGGTTGCAGAAAAATCGGAAGCGGTAACATCTTGCTGAAGACGCTGGTGGTGTTCCTTGGTCGCAGAGACAAGCGATGACAACACATCTTGTAGGCGCGTAGTGAATATGGCTGATTCAGAAGTTGGGAATAACCCGAGTGATAGAATCAGAGCAATGGCTGAATGGAAGGTCAGTGGAAGAACAACAATTTGTCCAATCTAAGATTGTGTCAATCGTGTATGGGTACGTAGTTGGTTGACGGACCATATAGTAGGGGTATGGAAACAAAACAGCTGTGGTCAGAGAAATGTCTGAACGACTATTTGTTAGCTGGTGTTAGACGAGTAACCATTGTCTCTCACCGACAGATATACATCCGAAGATGCTTGCGAAGGTGAATGGGCCAGGGCCCATGCGTGATTTGATATACAAGAAAAAGCAACTTGCAATGAAGAGAAACACAGCGAGTATGACAGTGGGCTATATTTCTACATGTAAACCACAGGCGTTAAAGATGGTCTAAAAGTCTACTCACAGCTGGTTCAATGTACTGGCCAGCAATGATATTTGTGGCAGACGCAGTTGGGTCCTTATTAGAACGCGCAATGTATGCTAACTTCATGCCCAGACAGGACCAACTGTGAACAAATTTAGATGTCGAGTCGCATAAAAAGTGTTGCAAAACTACTAACGCCCAACCGGATGTCGCGAATGTTAAAATTGCAAGCTCCCGCTGAAGCACGGCAACAAATGGGTCACTTGGAGGAGAGAAAAATGATGCTACATATGCGTCACTCAGTTCAGAAATTGGCTCGGGGTGAATTTTTTGACAGTTTACCGATTATGATCAGGAAAGCTGCCTGGCAGTTCCTCGGATCAAGCGAATGTAAAAACAAGAACGAAAAATACTCACTTGTCCCATCAGATTCAGTGTCGTCGGGATGAGAAACAACAAGAGACTAATCCAAGCAGCCAAGGCACTCCGTAAGACTGGTTTCCATTTCGACCAGCTCCAATTCGCAGGTATCCACTGTAACGTGTGCGGAAGGTTTGTGGAGCGCCAAAATGGTACTGATTTAGCAGGAGATGGCACGGTAGTCTTGTTTCCACTGGCACTTGGATGAACAGTCTTTTCTTTGACCGCGGCTTCTGCCGAAGTGTCGCTTAAAACATTAGGGGTCGCGAGATGAACGGCAATTGGCTCTGTTTGATCTGACCGTATCCTGACTCGGTGATGCGGCTGAGCTGATCGATGGCCATCTTTTTGTTGGTTGTCCGGCATGAGGGCTAGCGCTCAGTAGGCAGATGCCGGGGAGAAACTGTCAGATGTTACTATATGCTGATCAAAATGGAAGTTCAACGTTCAACCGTTGGTGCCTGTCAATGTGCGTCATATTATCTATCATGTGACTGTTTTGACTTCCGATCCGTATGCTCCGGAAGACATTATGCAGGGATTGGCGTCGACCTAGTAGAAACACCAAGTGACCAGAGTGCGTTGCTTATTAGCAGTCAGTTTCTATACTCTAAATCTTCGGTCGTATGGTCTTGATTCAGAAAGTGAGCGGACGATGTCGTCAACAATGATTTTGGATGAAATGTAATAAATAAATAAATGAAGTTCTAAAATCTAAATACAGTACCTGTTTCCATCACAACGCTTCTGTCCACGAGATCAGCGGATCAAACTTCAAGAGTAATCTGACGGGTTTAATTTGAGAGGTGTTAGAACGAAAACATGTGGTATATGCCATCGCTCCGTTGCGCTCCAACAACGCTGAGGCCGCGCAATGCCCGCAGCCTCAACTTTAGGCAACAGGCGAGGGCGTCCCGACACTGTTGCCCGCAACTTGGATGTCGAGTACCGATCTTTCGCAGAGCTCAAAACCCTCAGCATCCCGAGGTAGTCTGCTCGCCCAATACTCAAAGGATTGGATGTGCCGCAGTCTTCATCGAGTACGTCAATAAAGAGGTATATTCTTTCGAGCCGTTAAAGTCCCTTTCATATTGGAAAAAAACAACACGCACTCAACAGGCACCACTGAGCAAGGCTCTCCGAATCATGATCCGAGTTAACCCGGGTAGTCACATATCATGTGGCTCTTCAGAAATTTGCGGCCGATATCAAAGCATACATCCGGCTTGACGTTGCCAAAGAGAGAACAGATGTTCATCGTGAAAGTTATAAACAGTCAAGCTCGTCAATTTCAGTGGTGCATTCTGTGGCTTCGCGCAAGCTTCGCGAGGAACACCAACAACCTCATTCACGCAGTGGCGGTGCACACGAAGAGCAGATAATTGATTTTGATTGCAGTCGAGACGCCAGTACTCGTCTCGACTGCAATCAAAATGAATATACCTACCGATACAGAGGAGTGACATGTTCTCACGAATAGGGATACATGAGATGGAAAGCAGAAACGGGCAGGGAAGCAGAGATGAAAGAAAACGAGACTACAATGAGCGATGCACCGAACGAAAAGCCCTTTTGTGTTGACACGATCAGGGGAGAGAGTAGCTGTAGTGTTGTGGCTGCTTTGCGTCCAAGAGAGACCTGACCCATCCCTCGACGCCGGCCCTGATCATCATTTCGGGGCAAAGACACCCCTCACGACCAGTCCCCGGAATAAGATGTCGTCTTCGTGAATCTCGGTCTCGAAGTTTAAAAAGGAAGGCACGATGTCGGTCGCACCAGATGAACTAAAACTGTCGACGAGCGTTTCCGGGACGGGAGGCGGGTATGGTTCCGGGAGCGCAACGCCACGATTGGCAGATTGGTCCAGCTGAGCGACCGATGAGCTTGCGTTAATATAAACGTTGTTGTCGAAAGGTATTTCCACGGGTGAGGATGGAAAGGCAACGAATGAATTCGGCGAAGAGCCGTGTATTGAGGTGTAAGATGTAACTGAACCCGAACTTTCGGTTGATTGTGTCTCGGGTGTGATCGGCTCTTCTAGCCAAGGAGGGGTAGTGACATCGTGGGGAGGATCGGGGTATGTGTGAGTGGATTCATACAACGATTCGAAGTCGGGATGCGACACCGTGGCCGGGCTGTGAAGGAGTATGGGAAATGGTAGGGCGGTAACACTGCCATTAGTGTAATCAGAGTATTGGGAACCAACTGCCGAGCTTGCATTGGTCGACTCCTGTGCGAAGGCGAATGCATTGCCGTTCGATCCCTCATAGCCTGAGTAATGAATGGGAGTTGGGTAGGCGGAAATCCTTTCGTCGAAGGGTAGTCCCGCGGGTCCAGGGGAAAAGGCAGCGTATGAACTGCCGACTCGGAGTTGTAAGAGTTGGTTATCCAGTATGTGACAACTGGATGCGAATCGGTCAATTCTGCTTCGGGTCTACTGGGCCCGATGTTGTGCGGCGGCTGGTACAAATTTTGATGCAACGCCGTGGCAGGAGTATGTTGGAGTATCGGAAATTCCGATGCAGAAACACTGTAGTTGTTGTGCGATGCGACCAACGAGCTTGGATCAATCAAGTTCGTGGATGGATTGTTATTCGATCCCTCGCCATAACGGGCATTTGGTGCGGGATAGTAGTGCTTGTTGTCCAAGGGCTGTGCCATCGACGAAGGTGGAGAGGTGACGGTCGGACACGCACAGGCGGAGCTGTGTTTGGAAGAGCAAGCTGCACCATGATTGCTCGAAATCATTTTTTTGGGAGCGAGGGGGAGCGAGGTGTAAGGCGACGACCTTGCCTGGCGATCCACCTGGGAATTCTTGGGTGCGCCTCGTCGTAGCCTAGGGTTCGTTTTATAGCCATGATGCGCCACGCGATGCTTCACCAATGCCGAAGGGCAGTTTGACCTGTATGTGCACTGTTTCTCGGAGACGGATATGCCACCAGGAGAGTCTGAAGAGGCGGGATCTCTGACCATATCAGGGCAGGCACATGGCCTCGCGTTAGGACTAGAGGAGAGGAAGATGAAGATGTCTATCCACAGGGTAAATGTTACGATGACCTTACTGGGTGTGTTTGTGTATTTCAAGACCCTCAGGTAAAAAGTGGAAAATTCGCATTCCCCTTCCGTGCAGTGGAATAGCCTATCGATGTTCGTCAGGTTCGACACTCGCCATGCCACCATGATACCCTGACGTACTTTGAGGGGTTCATATGTTCAGCAACGTGCTTCTTTAGATCTGACTTTTTTGTGAACACGCGAGTGCAGTCTTTGAAAGTGCAGGAGAACGTCTAGAATGAATCGGTCGGCCTGAGCTCCGATGAAGTAAAGAGGAGAACGTAACGTACCTTGCTCATGACGAGTTACTAGATAGGTGTGTAGGTGCCAAGAGGGGGAGGTTGGGTATTCTGAGAGAATAACTAGAGGATTGCGAGGTGATGAAGTTCGACATACCGGCTTTTATGTACATAGGGATCGAATCTTGGAGACAGGATGTAAACGCGCGTCCGGAATTTCGCGCCATTGTCCTGCTCTACTCTGCACAAAGCAGAGCAAGTCGTGTCACACTGCCCGAGTCATCTGCAAATCCCGCCAACCAGGTGTCACGGAAAATATTAGGATTTCTAGTACATTACGGCTGTTGTGTCGCAACCGGCGGATGGCAACTGTGCGTTTTGGCATCGGACCGACCCCGATCTGTGTTGACTGTGCATGGAGGAGTACTGTAATATATATGTGGCGGTACATTACGGCACTGGGCAAACCAAGACTCCAAATCCGGTTCGTGTCGTTCGAACTTCGGGGATAAGTTCAACTTGAAGGTTCATCGTCGGACTATCGTCCTTTGCCAAGTCTCTCGGCTCTGCCTATGTGAGATTGACTATGAACGTGAGCGAACTGAGTTACTGTGCCAGATTTCGTTTCTGACATCGTCGTACCATGGAGAACCAGCATCCTGGATTGGCTACGAAATGCTAGTAGGTATGTGCGACCCGAGAGGTGCATTCTCATGTATCGATGGTGCCCTACCACGACCTCGAACTTTTCCGGTAACTTGAATGTGGATGGTGAGCCACCGTTCCAACACCGAATGAACGAGCGTACTTTCCATTTCCCGAAGTTCGCATCCATTGTGCATTTCACATCTCAGATTTATGCCGCTTTGCCCTGTCCGCTTCAGTGACGTTTGGAAGGTGTCCCCATGCGTGTTCTGTATGCGCTTCTCCTTTCAACCCTCTTTCGAGCTTGACAAAGGCAGATAAGCTTGTTGAAAGTAATCTCCACAGTCACAATTTAACATCGCGAGTGTGAAATCCAGTGTCTCGGGGGAATCCCCAGTCCTAAGCCTATATCTGGCTAAGAGAATCTGGTCATTCTCTTATACATTATTGATTTCTTCCTTTTCATAGCTGTGTTCTGGTTCACGATGTGGCTGTGCAGTTCAGGGGCTTGGAGGGGGCCGGAGTCGGAGAGGGCCGAGCGGAGCTAGAAGGAGTAGAAGGGGCAGGTGGAGCTTGGGTGGAGCCCACATTGAGCATAGGCAGGAGGTAGCCCAGTCCAGGCCTTTCCAACGAACATAACGATTGTGCGTGTTATGGGCAAGGTACGTTTTCCATTTGTCTCATCGGGTGCGGAATTAATGGACTTTTTCTAGACTTTCTCGTGCACGTTCGAGGGCTGCGACCTAGCCTTCTCGCACGTCGTGAGTTACCCTGTGTTTTCTTAAAGCACAAGGCCACTCACGACGACCCTGACAGGATGTGCAAGTATCTTGGTGATATGACCAGTGTCAAACTTGACGACTATCAATGGTTTACATTACTGCCAGCATTGCAACTTCTATACTCTCGATGATCCAGAGTATAGAAGTCGCCGATGCGGACTTCGAGATTCCTTGGATCGAGACTCGATCCAAGGAATCTCGAAGTCCGCATCGCAATTCAGTAAGTCTATCCTTCCCCAACGTTTTCACTCAATGTTCACTTCGTTCATCCAGCACCGGTGAGAAGAATGATGTGTGCCACAATACGATCAAAGTATGTGGGTCTTCTAGGTCTTTAGTCGAAGAACGCTGCAAGTACAGGATGAACGACTGGTCCTTGCTGACGAAACACTGCACAAAAGTCCACAGATACATACCGCGCCCGAGTGCGTCCCTTCAGCGTGGTGCGGCCATCACCTTCATCTCCTACCCCGTGCCGTCAACCGCCGCCACGAGGAATACGACTTCTCGTGCCATCAACTTGAAGTCAAAGCGGGCCCAAAAACGAAATGTCACTACAAAGTGTTTGAAATCTTCCTGTACGCCTGTAGCTGGTGAGGTCAAAGATTCCATTGGCAATGTCGAGCATGCGGTGCTCGACAGTTCCTTGCCTTCTACTTTGCAGGAGGGTGTCGATGAACATAACCAGATGGCCCGCGTCGAATCCCTGGACGCGACTGATTCCAGTTTTATCGGTTCCAGCAGTGCCGTGTCACTCATTCCCAACGAACACGCTTTATTGGACGTACATGGACAGCAAACCGATGTAGGGTTGCCGGACGCAACTAGCACCCTTTCTGCAGCTTCTAGCGATACTACATCCGTCATTCCCAATGAAGGCATTTCCTTGGACACGCATGGGCAGTCGGCTGATGTGGAATCAGCAAATCACGTGACAAGACAAATCTGGTTTGTCGCTCGGGGACAAGTTCAATTTAGGTTCATTGTCGGACTATCGTCCTTTGCCGAGTCTCTCGGCTCAACATACGGGAGATTAATGTTTTCACTGTGAACGTAAGCCAACTGAGCTACTGAGCCGGATTTCGTTGTCTGATATCGTCGTACCATGGAGAACCAGCATCCTGGATTGGCTACGAAATGCTAGTCCAGCTACAGTAAAGGGTATTAGCTACGTGCAACCCGAAATGTGCATTCTCATGTATCGACGGTGCTCTACCAGGACCTCGATGTGACTTGAATGTGGATACTGATTTGAGGAAAGCCTCAGATCGATTCACTCATCCTCCAGACAACTCCTCGTTCTCTCTCCTCTATCCATCTCGCATTCCATCACCCGATATACTCCCCAAGCTCAGGTACATCCTTTGTGTCTTGCTCCATCGTCGTCACATTGACCGACGTTCACGCTCAGTGTTCTTGTCCTCCGTGTTGCCTTCGGCTCTGCGTACCCTACCATAACCGAAACGGACTGGGTCGTTGGCAACAGGGGCAACGACCCCCAATCCCTCCCGTCGAGAGAGGGCTCAATGGTTAAGGTCAGATATGTGCCCGCCGATAACACGCTCCGCGATCGCACTCCGCCTGCGGCCTAACCCCCGTATCGCACGTGTACCCCTTTTTGTAAACATTCGATGAGTATATTATTTGACTTCGCTCAGCAGTGTACCCAACTATATCAACACTGGAGCCACGTATGTACTCGTGTTTCTGTTATCTCGAGCAGCTTCCGAACCTTACTGACAATGCTTTTCTTGTGGTCCCTCTAGCGACGAGCTCACTCTGAATGGAGTATTGATCAGAGGACGTCTATAATAGTAGTCTCAAGATGATGGTATTTCATGAGTACAACGTGTATCATAAACATCTCGTCGTTTAGGAAAGTCTTACGTTCGTGTTTTGTCTAACAATCGTACGTAGATTATGAGCAAGGTATGCTACCTTTTCCATTCGTCTCATCGGTCGGGGAGAGAAGCCTGGGAAAGCAACCAAGTCCAGGATAGGAAAATAAGTCACATAATGCTATACCTGCCAATGTATTTCGATTTCTAAAGATCAACGAGTCATTGAAGAGACTATCACGATGTCCAATGTTTCTTTTATTTTGATCGATCCCCCAAAGAGGCCATCAAGCAATGATTCACAGGCGTCCTTGATCGAAGAGTGGCGGCGCGCTTTTGCTGAACACCTCCAGCCGAAAGACCTCGAACGCTTCTCCTTCCTGGAGAGCAGGCTAAATCAGCTCCAGGAAGCTCAGGTTACATTCGACTGTATCGTTTCCCCCGCAAATTCGTATGGTATCATGGATGGCGGGTCCGTATCAGGCCACAGCCGCGTACTACCGCAATTATGCTAACACTTTGCTCAGGTTTGATTTCTATCTATCAATGGCTTTCTCCCCACAAAAGGATTTTCACGCTCTTACTCGCATCGTCCAGGCCGCTATCAGGCATCGATATTACGGCTTCGCACCACCAGGTTCATGTATCCTTGTCCCAGGTCTCCCACCAAATGATTTCTCTTGCCAGACTATAGCCGTCTGCCCTACGATGCGCTATCCAGAGGAACTGACGTGGAGTAAAGACATCGTTTACAACACGATGTGGTCTCTGCTGGTCGAGCTCGAGAATTGGAATAAGAAAGTGGATGACGAAGAAAAGAAGATCAAGAAGATCCTGATGACGGGACTCGGAACAGGCGTGGGCAAGATCCCTGCAGCAACTTGCGCGCGGCAGATGGCTTTGGCTGTTAAGCACTTTCTGTATGCGAGGAGAGAGGTGGGTGCGAGAGCCCAGGCGGAGGATGATTACCTCTCGTGGGACAAGGTTTTGGACCTTGCGAAAGAGGTTTGAAGGGTTCGCGTGTCGGTTTGATAGGGCATCAGTTATCCCTAGTATTGCTTGTACGTTTCTTTGACCAGGTGTGATGCCGCTTCGACGCATTATAGCTTGAATCGAGCTTTTAATGAACCAACATGCCAGTGTGTTGAATACTGAGGTCACAATCAACTGATATCTCAATCTAGGTCTGTTATTTTCTTTCTTCGGTACGTAGATTTATGCCTGAGTGTCTTTCTAGGTGTTGTTGATTGAATGATCTGTATTCCCAAGAGGTCGTTCTTACACGAAACTGTAACACGATTATGAATCACAACTATTGCTACTCCGCATACAATCGTAGCGCTGTTTGGCTTACAGAAGTGCCGTGTATACGATGCAGTCCAAGTGCTTGAATACAGCATGCATGCAACAGGTGCCAAGAGATCTTGATCATGACCTCGAAGGCAGGTTCGTTGTGCCCGCGCACTGGTTCTTCACGGAAAGTGATCTCCCGATTTGGCAGAGGAATCTGAACTCCGCCAAGCTGCCGCCGCCACTCCCAGAAAGTCTCGGAACTCAAGTAAGTTCAATCAAAGGACTTGACTTACCACGAGATCATGTCCACTCCTGCCGCAAAAGCTCACCAGGGTAAGATTTCATGCTATCTACCATGTAGCGTACTCAATCTATTAGTCCTCGTAAACGGTGGAGTGAAAAGTGATTTCGCCACAAAAGTGGTGGAGAAATCTGGGCGCTCGCCTAACGAGATAATCAGTAATCCAACAAAGGTCCTCGGGGATTACTGGTACAACAACGTGAACATAGATTTCTTGCATGATGCTGTCGCTGTAAACAGTTTGTATCTCTATATTTTCATGTGCGATCCAGTCAATGCTGATGCTGAGACAGCCACTGAGCTCAGAAAGGGCCTTACAGCCCTGGAGTTGCAGGCGTCTGTCGTCGATAAGGCTTGCTCAGCTGCACCTCGTCCCGAGTTGTTGGGGCACAGAGATATCTTCGGCTGGGGTCTTGTCATCGTTGAAGGGCGTCTCCCAGTAAGTGGTTTGTGTCAAGTGTTTCATTCTTTCCATTGACAAACATTTTGCAGTGAGCGTTTCATGTACTGTACGAGCTTGTTCCATCTTGTAGGATTAAGCCGCTGGTTTTCTCCAATTTCTTTATCTCGCTAGATTATGTATGTACAACACTGGGATCATGTCTCTTTACAGTTTTCGCTTTATTCTACCTTTTCAAATTTCAATGCAGAGACTCCCCGCTGAGTAAGAATCGCATACTGCCAAACGTGACTGTCAATGGGCTCATAATGACCACCTCAGTTCGGATGGTTAGCAATTGATTAAATGATCAGGTATATTGGATGTATACCTCTCTTCGTACTCATCCATCCAACGATGACATCGTAGCCTTCCTTGACGATGGGGTGAGGTGGTGGGACTGGGTCCTTCTTCTTCCGATATTCTCTGCAATACTTGACATACTGTGAACCATGAGTAAACTATGGTCCACACGAGGAAGCACTAGATTCAGATACCTCGCGCCACTCGTCAAGCGCTGGCCCTGATAACTCTTTACTGAACGTCTTGACCTTTAAGCCTTCCAGGTTCAGCGAGAATGTCAGAATCGCTGTCGGAAGACCCTCAAAACCGCCAACTTCCGGGGCCATTACATTTTTTGCGGTTTCGTGGCTGTCTGTGAGGTAAAAAGAATGACTTTCACGACAGAAGTCTGTTCTCTCTTTGGCAACGTCAAGTCGGACGTGTGCTTTGATATCGGCCACAAATTTCTGAAGAGCCGCATGATACAACTGGACGTGGTTGGAAGCAGACATAGCGTGGCGGGAGAAAAGAATACTGCACCAAGATAAGGATCGGGTGGCCCCGATGCGCCCATGATCATTGGCAAAAGCCTTTGGAGGACTGGCAATTCGTGGGAAACCTTGTTAAGAGCATGTGCAGCGGCTATGAATTTTGCGATTGCTTGGGCTATCTCAGGGGAGTTATACTCATCCATTACCACTTTGAGTTACGTTCGTGCAAGTGTGTTTCGTTCGTTTCTGGTTGTGGTTCAGTACTTCAGTCGTATGCCGATTAGCCGAATGACCTCACGCGACGCGTCGGACTCACGTGCCGCTGACTACAGTAATCCGTCGTGGCTGCCTTTTTTTCTCGGTACGGCTCGGAACAGGCAGGGTCACCCGGTCGTAATAATGATGCTTCATTTTCTCGACAGCTGCTCGAGAAAAATGTAGAACTTTGAACTCGGCAGTTCCTCCTTGATGGCAGTTGCGGTGTCAGAGAAATGGTGATTTACTGATACTGTCCGACGTCGCGCCGTCGGAGCCTGAAAAGCGGCATCCGCGCCGATCGTTCCTTCTCTCAGCGGATGCAACACTGTGACCTAGATTCGAGGCCAACTTCAAGTTGTTCGCCGACTCGGAATCTTTCAAAAGAACCGACGGTCTGACAGCCCATCTTGTTTTCAATGGCACCTGCATAGCCAACCCAGCTCTATGGCGACTCAACAGTACTCTCCATGCGTCGTTCTCTCCAGAATTCGTGTCAAATGACTGGAAGAGGCAAACTATGAATTGGAACGTGTGTGTAAAGTCGTCCGGTTGATTGTACGACACGCTATGGCACGCCTAATTCATGGAGGTAATCAAGAAATTCGCGGACACACGGGCATACAGGAGAGAATTCGCGCCAGTCTACTACTCCCTGCCTGGTCAATGCAGGTTTCCCGAGGCAATTCCTACATTACGGTACACGCCGTCGACATCTAATCGATGGTCTGTGAGCTAGTACCATTTCTGCACGCAGCTTTCATCCATCACGAGTTGTCAGGGGTTGATGCATCATGTCGGCCTCGAGGCAGACGGGCACTTCAAGTTCTACATATAGGACGTGCAGGTCGGGTGTCTTGCCAAGTCCTCCGAGGAAGGTGAGTCAGCTGCACAGAGCAAGTCCTTCCGTCAGATGGAAGCAGAGCTGGAATGGAGATGATCATTTAGCAATGGTCGGCTTGTTGAGTGGGGGGTCAACGTTACCACCCACTGGATCGACCGAGGGACGGGGAGACGGATTTCAATAGTCAACCTGATCGAGGTTCAGCAACCATGCCTCGGCCGAGTCGTGGCTTTCATTCCAGAACTATCAGCAAACGAAAAACGGGGCGATGAGGATGAAGAACCATGTACGTGTGTCTGGGCGCTTGAGCGAAAGACCGCGGTCGGAAGAAATAACTCTCAGCGCGATGGGGCTAGATAACGAGGTCCGATCGTCAACGTATAAATACTGACACGTACACCCATTCTGTTCTTCTCTCCAAGGAGATCTGGCTTTTCCGTCCTTCCGGTCTAAAACCACAATCACCTTACCCCAAAATGCCCTCAATTATTCCACCTGGAAAATATACCATCAGCATCTCGACAGAGACTGGGACATATTACATCGGACGTATGAAAGATAACCTAGGCACTATCTATCGTCATTCTGCCCGAAAATGCCGATCCTTTACCAATCGTACGGTCCCTTTGTTGCACCCATCCACACCGCCTCTATGCTAACGCTTGCTTGACGTTGCAGTTTACACTAGAGAATGCCGGTGGAGTTGATGAACACACCATTTCAATTGACAGGCGATTCGTCAACGAAAGGGCGGACGGTAAGCTTTGCCTTGAAGAATCCGAGGTCAGTGAGAAGTGGAAGTACGTTCCCTCGGTCGATGGGAGATACATGTCAGTCTCCTTCACAGATTTGAGAAGATTAAAAAATGCTAACAGTATGCACAATCAAACGCAAAAATCCTTGCTTGTCTCTTAAATCATTTGATTCGGCAAATCTGGTCAGCTTGTTCAATACATGGAAGTTTTGATGTGTTCCCTGACTGCGGCCCCACATCACTGCGCTACAGGCCCATTTTTTCGGCGTCTCTACGGGCACACACATCGGTGGATGTCCCCAGCCTTGTGTGTGTGCGACGGACAACACGTGTGGGGTGGAATCTTGCCCGTGTCACAGCCCTAAATCCGATGCCTCAACCGATACTTGTAGTGGATGCCCATCACCTTGTCTGTCGCTCATGTTTCTTCCTGCTCCTGGGTAGCTGGCATAAACGAGTACCAGTCCCCGGCACTTTGAATAGGACCAAGATCCGGGTGACGTGTTGATTTTACCGTGGAATTTTCGTGGCTTGTCAGCAATACGTTTGTCTTTCGTACCACTCCTGTCACCTCGACAAGTGAACACAGATATCTGTTGACTTTGACGCACTCGAGCTCGTGTTGCGAGTCATCGACTCGAGGAGAGTGCCGGGACACTCTATTACTTCTTCAGGCACTCGGGAGAGGAAAATGCCACAGAAACTTGCCCAGTAATATGCTGAAGATAACCAAAGAGCGTCGAGCAATGTTGACGTGTCGGATTAGGGATATAGGGTGCCAAGTCGAAGCATTGGCAGGTCCCCAACTGCAAACTAATAGGGTCCCGGTTTCTGCCATGCTCATTAAAATGACCGCGCGTTTCGAACCCTTACTTTCCAAGCTGGAGATGTAGCGGTGAATGCCACTCACGTTCGGGATGTTCTCCGACCTATGTACGGATTTTGCAAGCGACGGACTTTTCCGAATGGCGTTCTGATGATTGGTACATTGACATCGCTGTAACAGGAAAGACGTGCTAGTGGTGAAAGAATAATACATATGTTCGATGATGGACTTCTGGCCTCCTTGCCTTTTGCTAGGTTTTACATCTTGATGTCGAGATTGATGTGCACGCCCTTGACGGCAGTGTAGCTTGTGTGATGTGTCTCGGTGAACCAACACACACGAGAGATAGAGAAAAAGACCCACTTGTGCAACGCATACTCGCCCAACTCCCTTCCGATACCGCTCTGTTTGAAGCCACCGAATGGCACACTCGGATCCAACTCGTTCACACAGTTGACCCACGCCGTACCCGCCTTCAGTTTGTGCACTGTCTTGAGTGCGCGGTTCAGATTCTGCGTGAACACGGCTGCGGCGAGACCGTATACTGTGTCGTTGGCCTGTCGAATCACGTCGTCCTCGTCCTTAAATTTGATGACAACGCCGACAGGACCAAATATTTCTTCTTTGACGATGAGCATGTCCGGAGAAGTGTTCGTGAAGACGGTAGGTTTGATGAAGTAGCCTTCAGTGCCTTGACGTTCACCGCCGGTCTCGACCTTGGCACCGGCATCCCTGCCAGATTTAATGTATTTCATGATACGCTAAATAATCCAAATGTATGAGATACGGGAAAAGACACGCAGGGTGTATTAGCGTCGAGATCACTGACGTTGAATTGGATCTCAGAGACTTGAGGGCCCTGGAAGGTCTCGGGGTTGAAGGGGTCCCCGACCTTGAGGGATCGAGCCTTCTCGGTAAAGCGCTTGAGGAACTCATCGTAGATGCCCTCCTGGACGAAAATACGTGATCCAGCACAGCACGTCTGACCGTGGTTCCAACTACGGGTGACATCAGTCCCGCGACTTCACTCAAGTTTTGGTATGCAGGGGAGACGAACAAGATACCGTGCGCGGCCCAGTTCACGGCCTGCTCCAAATCCGCATCATCGAAGATGATGTTTGGGCTCTTGCCACCCAATTCCAAGGTCACGTTCTTCAGGTTGCTCTTGGAGGCTGCTTCCATGATCTTGCGACCGACAAGCGTCGAACCAGTGAAGGCGACTTTCTCGATCTTCATGTGGTGAGAGATTGCATTGCCGACAGTGTTACCGTAGCCAGTAAGAATGTTGACGACACCGGGAGGGAAACCAGCCTCATTGATGAGTTGGGCCACACGAATTGCAGTCAGGGGCGTGAACTCAGAGGGCTTGAGGATAACTGTGTTTCCAGTTGCCAGTGCGGGCCCAAGTTTCCAGGCCAACATGAGTACTGCAAAGATACCGAGGTGAATGTCAGTTCACGGCGCTGGGACAGAATGTCCTACTCACGAGGGAAATTCCAGGGAATAATTTGACCGACAACACCAATCGGCTCGTGGCGAGAGTAGGTGAATTTAGCTTCGGATGTCTGTAAACATTTAATGAGGACGCCCGCTCGAGGGAATTATCCGTTGAAAACGCACCTCTTGCACCTGACCGGTGATCTTGTCCGCCCAACCAGCGTAGTAGCGTATACATTTGATGGAACCACCCACGTCGGAAGTGGATAAGTCGAATGGTTTTCCTGCAAGAGCAAGCTGTGTTGGTATGCTAGCACAGAAACATACACATGCAAGGTGACCGAACCGTTGTCGAGTGACTCGAGAGCGGCGAGTTCATCTATGTGGGCCTCCAGCAATCCGGCAAGCTTTCCGAGGAGGATTCCACGTTGAGTACCAGTGGCATTCAAACCCCAGACGGTATCAAAGGCCCTCTGGGCGGCATCGACGGCAGTGTCGACGTCCTTGGCGGTGGCTTCGGAAACAGAAGTGGTGACCTTTCCAGTCGCTGATGAACGCGGTTTATCAGATGGGTTCTGGACAAAGGTGTCGTACTCACTTGGGTTGATAACGCTGTAGAGATAGCAGAGGTTGTCAGGAGCGACCGATCAGGTATCGGCTTCTCAACAGAACTCACTCGATGGTTGTGCGATCACTACCGTCGATGAATTGGCCATTGATGAAGATACCAGTGTCAAAGGAGACCTTGCCCTTGTAGGCAGGTGTATTAAACTCGTGAGTGAAGACAGAGGGCATGGTAGATGAGTCGAGGGGGAGGGAGAATGGGTAGAGAGGGGAGGATAATACGGGGTAGTATATATAGGGTCGGAGCGGGCCCGGGTCGCATTCAATCCCATGATCATATCATATGGTCACCTCACAAACGATCATGCGGCATTGGGTTTCGATCGTTTTTGTATTGATTTCATTGGTCGTCGGTTATGAGACTATTATCTCACGGCCTCACAAAATCATCCGAGCTGGCACCTCCTGGCGATTATCCATCACCGATTTCAACCTGCTACAGTAACTGACATCCCATACAGGGAGCACACAACAATAGTTGTACTGCTAGAATGACGGTTTAATTGGACAGTATCAAACATCTTTCTCCCGAAAGAATCCCACTACACGTTTACATGTTGTGCCAATCTGCACAGTACACAGCGTGTAGATTTCTCGAGCTGAAGTAACTTGCGATCATTATATTCGCTGTACATCCTTCATTTCCAGCAGGTCACGTTGGATCAGTACCTATCTAAGCGTACCGCTCTGCTCTGTCCCAATACTCGTCGATTTTTTCCAAACACCCTCTGTGTGACCGCAAGAGGCTCCTCTAAATCGCGAACTTGGGCGTGCGCCTGGACATCTCAATCCTGGAGCCCTCGAAAGGGCATGACGGAGTATCAAATCGCTTCCACCAACTGCAACCGATAAACAACACTACTTACACGGTCCCCTTCCCATGCATTTGTCCCTACGTGGGCTTGCCTACGTGTCCTGCGCTTAGATCGTCCAAAGGTGCAACGATATTACCGCACATGAACTCAAGATTAGAGGACGCGTCAGGATTGCTCCGCAATGCCTGGTAGTGCACCAACATTTGCCAGTGTCGGTGTCTCACGGATTGCATCGCGAGGGTAGTTCGCTTCTGTTTGGTGTATGAGTATCCCACGGGACAAAAACAATCATAGGACTCACAGATGAGTATAAACCCCCTTCTTTCCTTCGATTATGCCTCCTTGAGTTCGAGACCATGATGCAATCCAAACCGCACGACACGAAATTCACTCTGATACAAGGCAGGTATAGAACGCGTGTTCGTCTCCTCACAATATGCATCCACTCGTCGGTCAAGATTTTGGCAAGGCCTCCCACTGTTTTCGAGGTACCTTTCTTTCGGCGTGAACCGGACAATTTCGACTACGGGAGGTACTGCGGGGTCGTGCGACATGGCGGGTGTAACACGATTTTGATACGGCCTCCTTGTGCCCAATTAATTAGAGTATGGAGTCAAGAAACGTCATAGCGGGGGATAGGAGGTCTGCTTGGTTTCGGAGGCATCCTTAACCCCAATGGGGGGCGGATATTATCGTTCCAAATGGGATCCGAGAGTTGTCCGAGAGCATTAAAAAATCTACGATTCGGCGGCGGAGAGAATCAGGATCAAAACGGGCAGTGAGAGACAGTTCGGCGTACGGGTGTCGAATTTATGCATGGGCTTCCTTTTCCTTGAAATTTGAAAGCGCCAAGAAAAGACTAGAATACGAGAAAACCTGCGGATGGGCTAAAGACGAAAAAGACAAAAGACAAAGAGGGCCTTGCTGGGAATCGAACCCAGGCCACTTGCAGTCGCGATCAGATTTCGCCCAAAGCAAGTATCGTACCTCTAGACTACAAGGCCGACTGTCTGAATCGCTAATGTAATGAGAATGAGTTGTCGCTACTATTTTGCCTTCGGTGAGGCGGATATGACGAAACACCAACTCGCAATCATGAACGGTGGTGGTGAAAGGCAGGCGCATGATGACAAACTTTACTATATCTTGTCTTCGTGAACCGCCTCTCAGATCTCAACTTCCCATCGTATCGTTCCGATTCTCGCATCCAAGAAACCCGTGCGAGCGCCGGGCACCCCGCTGCGGTGGTGTCATGCCACATGGTTATGTGTTACCAAGAGGCAAATATTCTTAGGTGGGAATGCCTTCACGGACGTGCAGTTACTGGGGCCGGTCTCACTCCATAACGCTCCCCTGCGGTTCGAGAAAGAAACCTAACACAATTGGGACGACGTGGGATCCGGGTGCATATATCAAGTGTGAATGTCACCCTTAAGAAGGAAGGTCCGTGGAGACATCTCGTCTGACTCTTCATAGGGTCCTGATCAACGCACCCATCACTTAAAATCCTTATATAGTACCCTCGACAAGTAGTACCCCACATAGAAGCACAAAGAAGCTATGTAAACTATCATGTGGTTATATTACAACCACATCACAACCTTCTCCAAGCCTGCCGGTGTGTAATTCGGGGGGAGTCCTTGCAATTGTCACACGGAATCACACGAGTGATTAGGTTGGTCCCCGTCTTACTTGTTGGATGGTCCAATCACACCCACAGTGTGACATTATTCGTGGTGCTACAATGTGGCCCCATTGGCTGATGAAAACACGTACTTCTCCCTCTATTCGTTTGGGCACAGAGTCACAGACACATATATACGCCAAGGCGCATTTCCAAGTATGCCAGCGCAGCTGCTCGCCCCAGCTCTTCGTCACAATACAAGGAGAAGGGGAAAATCCACTAAAAGTTGGCATCTGCGTGTGTACGCTGAGCGACGCCTTCTTTTATAGTGTCCAAAGTCAACACCCCATTATCTAGCGGGACATGTCTTCGTACACTCCCGACACCGACCTATGGCTTGAGAGATCACGTCTCAATGGCATGATGCTCTCGGCACTGTCATACGGTGAGCGCTCATGTCCATCCACTCTCAGCCCCATGCAGAACCGAACGCTACTACCAGGTATTTTCTTTCTCTTGACCATTCAGGCAACAGTTGCTCTGTCTCAGAGACCACGCCATGGTGGTCAGATTGCTCATCACCCATGGATTCTCCTGAGCTACGTCTGGATCACCTTTATCCTTGCAACGATCGGGTTCGCGGGAAATGCCCGGTACACGGAGATGATATGGATCGACCTGCGGGATGCACCTGGTGGGCCGGCTGCGTTGATCCTCGACGAGCTCAGCTACCAGATAAACGTGATGGCGTTGGCTTCGTATGTCCTTTACGTGTTCGTGTGCGGATCTTGTCATTGACGTCACATTCTGTAGTTACTACATCATGGAATGGTTCATACAAGCTTTGTTGGTCCGTGATCTCATCTCATACATCTCTCATTCTCATCTCGGTATGACAGCTTCACCGCTGCTTCATCCTTTGGAACTGGCAAAAACGCGTCGTCGTACCCATGTCCACACTGTTTGCAGCTATGGTCGGTACGTATTTATCTCCTTTCCTATCTCGCAATCCATCAAGACTGATGCCGTACGTCACCAGCCATGTCCATTCTTGTCCTCGTCGAATCTAGCGATGCCATCTTTTATGCCATCAACTCCCAACTTGCATATCTCTGCCTCCAAGTTGGACTGACCATCATCTACACTCTCCTCGTCGCCGGCCGTCTATTTTCCCTCCGAAAGGAAATGCGAAATACCCTCGAGGCAGAACACATCCGTCCCTACAAGACCGCCGCCATGATGGTCATCGAGTCTTCCGCACTCTACTCTGTATTCGGCATTATCTTCATCTTTTCCTATGCTCTCCACTCCGATGTCTGTAATCTCGTGTTTATGTCGGTCAGCCACATTCAGGTAAGCGCAATCCACATCGTCCCGTTTGATGGGACTTGTTTTTATTCAGTGATGTGACAAGAGGCAACGTAGGGCATCGCGCAGTTATTGATCATTATTCGTGTCGCGAGAGGCAGGGAATTCCAGTGCTATGTTTCCCAGACCCGGCCTATTCATCGCACCACCTCGATCGCATTTATTAGCACGCTGAGCAGCAAGCGTGAACTTGAACACACGAGTCCACTTGCTAGCGTCGCTGACATGGAGTGTGGAATCCAGTCATTGAGACCATAAACTGGCGAGAAGTCCATAACCCATTCCTCCACAGAACATTCTTAAAGGCGCTTGGTGGAAAGATATGACGGGCACGATGTGGAATGATACCATTTTTTCATGCCAAGACGAGACTTGTGGATGCTCTCATCGGTCACAACACCTCATCCGGCACACGGGCTGCACATCCCGCCTGCTTGTTAATGACCCGGTTCATTCTGTGATCAGCATTATAATAATGCAGTTCGCTGTGCTGTCGGACCTGTTTGCTATGATACATCCGTCGGACGCCCCTCTCCGGAGAATTAGGGCCGCGTACAGTACGCGTATGGAGATACAAGGGGCGGTATAGGGCGTGCGGTTGCGAGCCTGCGAAAACTCTCGTCGGTGGGCTTGGACCGCTACCCCGACCGTTCCAGGCTATTTTAAATAAACTACTATCTATAGCAATCGGAGGGTGGGCAAACCAAAACAGGGACCTGCGTTGTGTGAGAGTGTACAACGAACGGATGTTTCGGGTAAAGGTGGAGAGGATGGAGGCTTCTTATCGGCGATAAGCCAGCAAGAGAGAAAGTACTCCCACGGGCCAACCGAGTTACTGGGATCCTTTCCCGCGCTGGAACTAGCGTGGTCTCATCGCCCCCATGGGGCAGGACTTCGACAACGATACAGCACTGACGGGGATTTCGTTACAGAAAACTTAGTGGACTAGCCCCCTAAGTGTCTAATATAATACGGCATTCAACAAGTCAGTTGTATGCGTGGTGTCCATGAGGCCCCGGATAACTCCTGAAACTGCGGTTTCGAGTTCTCCATAGTCGGGGGAGTTACCTGCTCGCCCCTCGACTGGCCCATTCCGGTACCCACGACTGGGATCTTCCCCGTTCAGCTTGATGGCAAGCGATTTGGCGGTGGCAGAAGAGGGTGACGGTGGCAGAAGGAGGCGACAGTGGCAGAAGGGGGCGATAGTGGCAGAAGGAGGCGACGGTGGCGGAAGGAGGTGGCGGCGGCAGTTTTGGACTCGCCATGAACAGACCCGATGATCATGATACTGTAATCCATAATCTATGGGCGACGGTGGAGCTCCACGTGGGTCCCCAAATTATTTGGAAGCCTTTTTTTTTCTGTTCTGCGAGAGATGAGTCTATTTCAACGACAGGACGGCAGGACTTGATCTGCAACCATTACGCTGCGGATGTGACGTTGTCATCGACTGAAGCTAATATTCGGTCGCTCCCGTTGATATTTCTGCTCCCGTTGGCCATGGAATGGGATGGCATCGCCGTATGTTTTTCGGATGCGGCATTATTATACATTTTATCCGAAGACGCACACATGTAACGCCTTACTACTTTTGGTAATGAGCTCCTTAGCACCCACCCTTGCTCCACCGGTCCCAAAAGAATTTACTTGGGACGACACGGAAATTTTGCACATGCGCTCAGCATCATCGCTAATGGCTGGTATGCTATCGACTGTCAATGGGCTCATATATACACATATAAGCTCATTGTTTCAAAGAGGTACATCTCATAAGGTGCCATAGATTTCCTCTTCTCCCCCTGACTCGGAGCTTATCGCAAGATTTACGACAACTTACCAACATCAATTCACGCCATGCTTGTTTGCCAAGAGCGCGACAACTCCGCAGCTGGATGGAACTGATTCAGGTGAAACGTGAAAACATCGATATGGCTGGCCTTGGACTATATAAAGAGCGACTTCGTACCCTTTTCCTTTGACGTTGTCCAAAGTCAATACCCCATTATCTGACAAGGAAACATGTCTTCAAGTTCGTATGCTCCTGGGACCGACTTATGGCTCGAAAGATCACGTCTCGATGGCATGATGCTTTCGGGAGTTTCCTACGGTGAGTGCCTACTCCATCCGCTCTTTACCCCATGCAGAACCGAACGCTACTGTCAGGTATCTTCTTTCTCTTGACCATTCAGGCAACGGTCGCTCTGATCAAGAGACCACGTTACGCTAGTCAGGTTGCCCATAACCAGTGGGTTCTCCTCAGCTACGTCTGGATCACCTTTATCCTTGCAACAATCGGGTTCGCGGGAAATGCCCAGTATACGGAGATGATATGGATCGACCTGCGAAATGTTTCCGGTGGGCCGACTGCGCTGATCCTCAATGAGCTCGACTACAAGATAAATATGATGGCGTTGACTTGGTATGCCCATTTCGTGTACGCGGGTTATTGAAATTGAAGTCACGTGCCGTAGTTACTTTATCATGGAGTGGCTGATGCAAGCTTTGTTGGTTCGTGTCCTCTCAACGCTTTCATCTCATACATCTCTCGTTCTCATCTCGGTATGATAGCTTCACCGCTGCTTTATTGTTTGGAACTGGAAACTACATGTCGTCGTGCCAATGTCCACGCTCTTTGTAGCCATGGTCGGTACGTACCCATCCCCATCCCCATCTCCCGATACGTCGGGACTGATCGCGTACGTTACTAGCCATGTCCATTATTGTCCTTGCCGAAGCTAGCGGTACCGTCTTTTACAACATCAACTACGAACTAGTGTATCTCTGCCTCCAAGTTGGGATGACCATCGTCTACACTCTCCTCGTCGCCGGTCGTCTCTTCTCCCTCCGAAATAAAATTGGAGGTGTCCTCGGGAGACAATATGTCCGTCCCTATGACACCGTGCTCATCATGGTCGTCGAATCTGCCGCACTCTACTCAGTGTTCGGCATCATCTACATCTTTTCCTTTGCCCTCCACTCCAATGTCTCTAACCTCGTGTTATTATCTGTCAGCAACATTCAGGTGAGCCCCCAGTTCATACTGTCCCGTTTGAGGGGGCTTGTTTTTGTTCAGTGATGTGATAAGAAACAACGTAGGGCATCGCGCAATTGTTGATTATTATTCGTGTTGCGGGAGGCAGGGCATTCGAACATACTACCTCCCAAACCAACCCTAATCACACTTCGATCGCTTTCAGTCCCGGTTTGAGCCAAAAAGACTCAATGGGTACACCTGATAGCCATTTGTTACATCCACTGGAATTGAGTAGTGATGTCAGCCTTAAAATCATGGACGGGCGGAAGGTTCTTGATCCACTCGCCTAGCGACCGTTCTTGAGGGCGCTTAGGTGGGAAGACACACCGGGACACGATGTGTAATGATACCACTTTTTCCTAAAGCTGGGTTCGTGGATACTGTAGTACGGTTGGAGTGGGTGCCCTAGTCCTGGTATTCCAGGGGACTGCAATATTCCTTGTCCATTCTGTATTATCACAAATGGATAGACTGTTGCTGTTCAGGTGCATTATTTACAGTAATACCTTCGGAAGGGACCTTGCTATATACTGCATGCTCAGCATTGAGATTCCTCCAAGTTGTCGACAGACCCTAGTGAAAGTGCCTTGTCACCATCACACGAGTATTTAAACACCTATTGTTGGCCGTTATGGTGGCTTCTCGAACATCACAGTGCTTGCAAGTGAGACAGGCACTGGTTTCGTGACGAGTATCGCTCTATTACAGGCAAATCATAGAACCCAGCCCTGTGTGAGAACACCTTACTCTCTCCGTGTTTGCCCTTTCAGATAGGTTAAAATCTCTGAAAGCATTTTCTATCTGGTCAACACTTGCAAGATCGTTTCCGGACAATCCTCACAGTACACATTCAGTGCCAGCGTTCGGTCTGACTGTTCCAAAAAAAAAGGGGTCCGGACACCTGTGCGATACCCTTTTCAGTGTTGTCGCATACTTTTGTCTTCCTTCTCCCGAGGAGGGGGCAACCACGGCACTACGCATGACGCACCGTATCTAGCAGTTGCTCCATTCGATGTACATGTCCTCCGATTTGGGGGCCTAGATTCCCGGTGCGCCGCTGTCGCACCAGATGGGGAATCGTCCGAGATTCTCTGGCCGTCTAGGGTGGCAACAACCTCACGGAGGGTATATAGATGCTGGTCGGACGGACCGGTCGATGGCCATGTCCATCGAGAGCCAATATTTGGTAGGGTCGGCGTCCGCGGGGGACAGCGTGAGTGTGTGAGAGATGTCGCTTGATCAGCCTAGATATCGAGTCCATAGGAGGACATGAAGCGATCCTACAGGCGGTGGCGGTGGCGGTTTCAGTACTCCGTGAACGGGCACTGGCAAACCGAGATCCATATCGGTCCACGCCATCGAGCCTTGAGAGAAGGGGGGGGGGATCCTAGCTTGTTCAGGTGTGTTGCGAGGCTTCAATAGGCTATCCGATTCGTCAGCGCGATCGTGATGGCAAGAAAAAGGATCTGGAATCACACCAAACTACTCATCAGGAGCTGACCAAGTCGACGACATCGACCGCACGGGTCTAAAACCCTCCGGATACCTCCAGGTCGCGTACGAGCTTCACTCGATGTTGGAGAAAGGGATCGCAGATTGAACGTGTCTCAAGTCTCTGAGGAGGTCGCTCGTTCGTCTCAAAAATGTCTCTGAAACATCTCTGCGCATCTAGAAGACGAAACAGAAACCTGCGTACCACCAATCTATTTGAAACTCGTCTCTTGTTTCTTCTTCGACAGACATAGACCGACCACTGAACCCTCTGGGTTGGGAGGAAGAGAGCAAGACAACAGAACTTGGTGTCCTACCATCCATTTTGAAAGTAACTTGCTATTGACTGGAGCCATTCAGTCGTTCTCATTTGGGATCCCCCATGCTTTGCTTTCGTTCGGGCAAAAAAGAGAGACGGCGCAGTCCAACAACCGTTCATGTCGGGCTTTTTGTGGCGCTGTGTCCTCCAGTGCATATCCAGCGTAAAAGGTCGGATTCACCCCAGCGGGTGTAAACACGTGTAGGAGTACAAAACAGAAACAGGCACGAGTCCCGATAGTCAGAACCTATGACCAACATCAGTACAAAGAAACGTCGGAAGAGAAACGGCAAGGACAACCTCTTCACACCCTGCCGAACGCAGCCAAACACATCCGGATTTTGGATTGGCTTCTGTAAAACATGCTCAACCCCCACCTCACTCCCGCTTATGAAAGCCAAGCTGGTGATGCGCCAACGAAGACGCACCGAGCGGGTTCGTTCAATACACCAACCAGGCTTTAAACCCTTCGTCCTTCTCGATCACCTCCTGCCACTGTCCTCCCTCCCCCCTCTCCAACACCCGCACACTCTCCACCTCTTCCCGTCCCAGCCTCAGCTCGTTATACAAATGCGGAAACAAGCCCTCGCCCGGCCGCGGTCCACACACGTCTCCCTCGGGGCTTTCCCACTTGATCTGTCCCAGACGTTCGAGTGGATCGTACCGGAGGCGAAGCACAAATATCTGGGGATCGGATCCGAAAAAGTGGACGAGGGTCCCGGGGATTTGGGACGCTGTCGAGAGGTGGATGAACCCCGAGGTTTTGTCTATGGTGGAGATGGGGAGGGCATCGGGGATCGCGGCTGGGTCCAACGGGACCGGGGAAGTGTAGTGGACAAGTTTATAGACGTAGGTCGGTTTGTCGCTGAAGGCAGACATTTGTCGATGGACCGTAGACGATGGGCAGTGTGAGACCTTTCCTACAACTATCCCAGCACTGTCCAGTTCGATTTTTGGGGGCTGAGATCTGAGATCCCACACATGTTCACGCGGCGGACTCAATCTCCGAAGAGAAGAGACAGTCTCATTCATCAACGAGAGGAAATACAAAAGGGATGAAGGGTATCTCTGTACGGCGAAAAAAAAAGGTACATAGTTACACAGACAAACATCGATCCAAAAAAACGTGTGGGATCAGCCCCAAATATGATACACGTCCATTAAGAGCTTGGCACAGGCAGATAAGAGTAAGAAACGGGCCTGCACAATCGAGAGAGTAGAACGGGCGAATGGGCCACCATAATTGAAGGAAAAACAAAAGGAGAGAAAAGGAGGAAGTGGAAAGAGAAAGTGGAAAGAGAAAGAGACCAATCCAGAATAGCAGTCTCATTCACCAACCCGCACACGATCCACCCTTAACGGACATCGTCCGTCAGCACCGCCTTGACACCCCCACTCTCCGTACGTCCGCCGTCTCGCGCACGCGCATTGTTCATCCGTTTCTCGTAATTCCCTGCCTCGTACGAGCGTTCGTGAAAACTTTCCTCAAGGGACCGCGGGAACGGGAAGTGCACCTCAGGGTTCATAGGTGGTGAGGGCGTGTTAACGATGGGCACGTTCGCCTTTTTCGATCTCTTGCCCTTCTTGCCCTTCCTGCTGTTTGTGCTCCCCGTCGAGCCTGTCGACTTGGCTTTGGCCATTGGTGGGGCGTACGGACGTTCGGTCGACTGTGCGAGCGGTGTGGGTATCGAAGGATCTACCCACTCCTCGTCGTCCTCTTCCTCATGCCCATCGATCTCTTCAAAATCGTCATTCCTGGAAAGGCCTTTGAGAGCGCCACTCTCGTGTTTATCGACCTCGAATGTTGAGTTCGGTCCAGGGGTGATGGGACCTATAGGGTCCTCCTCTGTATCGGCCTCGGAGCCTTTGGTGCCGCCCTTGACACTGCTACACACGGGAGAAATGGACGTTGAACGCGTGTCAAAAAATTGGTCTTCGGCATCACGTGTACGAACAGGCAGTTCTTCTGCGTCGTCGCCGTCGACCACTTCGATATCGTCTTCCTCCTCGGGGTCCATTTCATCGGGGTCAGAAATGGACTCTAGACCCATGAATTCGTCCGAATCAGACGGCCACGAGGGAGGCTCGTCTTGAATGGTAAATATCGTCTTATACTTTGCGTTGAGCTGACGATTGCAAACATCGATCAGAGTATCAATAACACGAAAGAGTTACAATGCAAACCTCGTTGATGCGTCGCCTTAAGTCAATCCAGTCCTTTTCATCCTTGCATAGGAACCCGAGAAGCATACTGGGATCAAGACCGCTGAGTGGCATCTTGCGGACACGATCGCAGTGAAAGGTCCGTAGTTCCATGGCATTATACTGTGTGACATAGTGCTCAGCCGCCGCGTCCAAATCTTCCTCTTCAACCCCGAGCTCGCGGGGATCTAAGTCTGAAATGCTGAAATGGGGTGATGGGGAGGCAGGCATGCTTGCATTTTGCCAACGTGATGGATGCTGTGATGACACCGAGGAGGATGACACGCTTGATGCTGTCGATAGTTGGTGTTGTAGAGGAGATGGCGAAAGGGGTGCGTGGTATGAGAATGTCGACGAGCCAGTCTTCACGGACGACGGGGACGTGGGCGCACGATGGTGGTAAGAAGACGTGGACTGTGCGCCAGGCGAACGTGTCGCTGCGCGCCGGTCGGATGCGTTATCGGGTGTGCTTTCGGGACTGCGAACAGCAGGGTAGTCATGTACAGATGAAGGCGGTGCGGGACGGAAAGGAACTGCCGGACGTGCATGGTGAGGATCAAGGTAGAAGAGATTATCGGCCTGAGAGCCCATAAAGTAATACGAGGAAGAGGGGCGCCCTCCCGCGATGCCGACAGACTGGGGGAACGTGTACAGCGCCTGCAAGATGATTCATTCACATGTGTAAGTCGGGAGTCAAAACGATACTGCTTACTTTGATGGGTTCGTAATAAATAGGATTGACACCATCGATACCCAGACGGATGCCAATCAGCACAAGCACCGCCTCTCCACCCCATGACGATCTCGCGTGCCGGCGTGGAGAACCAATATGAACATTGGAAGCCGCATATACATCAGTCTGGTATACCACACCGTCTGCGGCAACAGCTACCCCGAGACCTGCTTCAGGGAAGGCATGTACAAGAGTTCTATGGCGGATGGTCAGCTTCTTCTAATGAGCTCCCGAGATGGAGACCTTACTTGATCGCACCAGCGGCTGTGCTGGGACCAAACCACTGTCCGACATCTTTTCCGAGGTCTTTTCCAGCGAGGGCCATGCGGTGAACGCTAAATGGTGCTTGAGGTAATGGGGAATCGAGGAACCACGTTAAGATCTGGACATATGTAGCAAAGTCATTTGTGCGAACAGGGTGCGGGGGCCGACGCCAATCTAAGACATGGCGCAGATGAGCGCAGGCAAGGGTGTGGGACGAAAAACATGTGCTTACCTCGCCCCAGGTGCAGATGAAGAAGGGCATTGGCGAGTAATGATTGACCAGTGCGCAGCATACAGCCCCACCCAGCATCGCTTGTCCAGCCTTTTTCACCAGTCCCTGGCCAATTCCACTTTCTGGGGCGCGGACTCGAGGGAGTTGCTGCCTGGGCACCGGAGGCCAAATCGGCTTCGAGCGATGACAGATTCGAGTCTCTGATCGGAGGAAATTGGTTGCGATAGGTGAGCCATATTCGTGAGGTGAAATCGGCGTAAAAGACAGGGGGCCAGTTGGCAGCGGGATGCTTGCTCGATGGCGGCTGTGAGTGAGAGAGCTCCGAGACGGTAACAGAGGAAGAGGAATTTGAGCGAAAGGAGGGAGTTCTGCGGGATTCGACTGAGGGACGGCGGCCGGGGTTGGACGGGGGTGGTGGTTCGTAGCCAGGATGCTGCACGCCGAGGAGCCAGATGGGTTCTGCGCACTTGTCTGGGGTGGAGTCGCTGTCGAGGATGAAGCGCATAGCGCGGTCGAGATGGCCCTTGCCGTGCTTGGCGGCGGAGAGGAGGGGATTTGACTTTGACTTTGGGGACGCCATGTGAGACTGGGACAAGATGGAAGGAAGAGAAAGGTCTGTAGAAGAGGAGCTGAATGTGTGGGAAATCCAGCCGGAGAGACGAGTGGGGAGATCGGACATGCGACTCGATGAAGACGTCGAGTACATTGATACGGAAGGTCGGATATCGGAAATCGCGCTCAGCGGCCGCTCAGCCCGCGTGCGGACCCGTGGCGAGTCTGACGTCTCAATGATCACCGGCATCTCGTCCACGCTGTCCTCGTGCTCGCCGTCGACGTCGATGCTCGTGCTCTTGTCCTCGTGGGCATTCCCACCCCCAGATCGGCTCTTGCGCCCGTTGCCATGGTTGGGCGACACGCCAGTGGAGGCGGGGGAGGTGTGGGAGGACGAGCTCGAACTAGCGACGCTCGTCGAGCTGTCGGTCGCTGCGGGATCCGTCAAGGACTTTGACCTGTCGCGACTCTGCTTCTGGAGGAACTTGGACAACTTCGAGCTGTGTTGTGGGCTAGGCGACGACGGGGGCGGTGGTGCAGTGCGAGGTTGTCTTGACATGATCGTCGTCGTCGTCGTTGAAGAATGTGTTGCTGTCGTGACCGACGATGTCGACGAGGCTGGCAGCAGCCGGGGTGTCGTGTCTGAGTTGAGAGTTTGGCTTGTTTATTACCCGCCACCGAGACCGCGGTAGCGAAATTTGTCCACAGCTCAGTGGCAATTGTTCACAGTACTACAAAACAATACAGCATCCACAACCGAGTTTACAGACTTGTAGTCTGAGATGGTCAGTAACCAGCCTACCGCTGCGCTAATCTTTTCATCCATCAGCCTCACCATGTGGTTGACACGAAACGTGCTGTCGGCTCCTTGAATATCCTCTTGCTTGATGCCTTGGTCGACCCAGTTCCTCTACGCAGTCGTGCGATTCCGGCAGACCCACTGGTTCACATGGTCCAAACTACATATTTATCTCTTATCTCAGGAAACCTTCGCCCCCCACTTGGGTCATGTTACCTGCGCCATGCACTTCACAAGGCATGAAAGATGCTCCGAGTTGCCATTCTGCACCTCTTAAAATTCCTCTTATCTCGGATTAGCGTGGCAACCTGCCCGTGCACCTTCACCGTCATGCCCAGTGTCACCCTGCCTGAATGTCCTCATTACATTGAGCCGGCCCCCACGCAGCTAGATCGTATGCTCCCATCGACGTTACTGCCCTCCTGTTCTGACGGATCCTTCTAGTGGATTTCGCTGATCTCGCGGTCATTGACCTCTCCAAAGCGCACACTCCCGAGGGACGTGCTCAGCTCGCACCGCAGCTTCGCGATGCCCTTCGCACCAACGGCTTCGTGTATGCAATCAATCATGGGTATACCAAAGCTCAGGTATCCCTTATCACGCTCCGTTCTTCCAAATCATTCACCTCGCGGATCAGCGCGATCGGATTTTCGACATTGCAGATGTGCCGTTTACAGCTGTGCCACCCGAAGAAATGAAGATCTACACCGCCAACATTGAGAAAGTCGGCTACTATGCCGGGTACAAGGCCCGCAAGTACTGGGTAAGTAGATTCTCTTCCACGAAATGTCCTTCTAGTTCATGACGTTTCCGAGGTAGAAAGTGGACACAGAAAACAATGTCTTGGACGAGATTGAGCACTATGGTCGTGCGTAACTCATCTCGCGTGCTGTCGTTGACGCCGGCTGATGCAGTTTAAGTGAATCGTAACGTCAACAAACGTCCTCATCCACAGGCGCTTCGACCTCTCTTGCCCTCTCTTGATGCGTTTGCTCATCACAACCATTTTAATATCCTGCATCCCATCCTCAGGTAAATCACAATCGTATTCGAATAGACTGATTACCAACAATACCTTTAGGCTCATCGCTCTGAGTCTTGAGTTGCCTGAGGAAACCTTGGTGGAGAAACACAATTTCGACAGAGAAGGTGAAACAACGAGTGTGTCTCCTTTACATGTTGTATCTCATTCCACGGTTCAATAACTGAGTGAATCATAGTCAGGTTCATGAAATAGTACGTCTCCTTATTTCTCCGTTCATCCGATCAATGGCATTTCAACATGGCTTCGGTTGTCAGTTATAGGCGCACAGAGGAAGAAGAGGAAAAGTCAAAGAACGTCTGGCTCAAGGGCCACACAGGTACGCCGACCTCACCACTTAGAAAAGTAGACTACAGCGTGTATCATCACAGACATTGGGAGCGTGACGATCCTCTGGAGCCAGCCTGTTGGTGGTCTGCAAATCCTGTCCCCCGATGGCAAATGGCGTTGGGTCCGGCACATTGACAATGCAGTGGTGCGTTCTCCTCACCGTTCTCCCTCCTCGTCTTGGCCCTATCATCCATGATTTCGCAACGTTGTAACAGTAGAACGGCAGGTCATAAACACTGGAGACATGATGGAGTTTTTCACTGGCGGATTCTACAAACCTACCATTCACCGCGTGGTCCAACCACCGCAGGACCAAAGCGCCTACGACAGACTCGGCGCATTCTACTTCACCATGGCCGACGACGATGTGACACTCTTGCCCCTCGCACACAGCCCGGTATTAAAACGGGTCGGGATTGAGCGCCGGTGTCCTGACGAAGAGGCACCACTTTCTGAAGCGTGGAGGAAGGAAAGGACGATCTCGTATGGGCGTGTAGCGCTGAAGAAAGGGTCGGTGGATAATACCGAGGAGGAGGTCATTGGAGGGATCGTTGTGAAGCACTACAATTGAGGCGGACTCATCGGCCTTCTCACTAGGGTGTGGGTGCATGGGTGATGGGACCTGCTTAGCGGCCGTAAAGTTCTCGTGTTTCACTTCTTTAACTAGTGTCTCTTCAGCAGTGTGGATGTCGGCGGTTGTTTGAAACATTGATTTGATCTTCAATGGCGATGTTCACACATGTTTGGACATAGAGGTTTGTTCAACATGTGCTCCCACGTTCATATGTGAAATCGTGATTAGTTGACGAGCGGCGGTGATTAACGTTGTTGTGAGTTCCCGCATACCATGTAAAATCCGTCGATTAAAGTTGCTTGGCCAGCACAAACTATTCAATGCATTACGGTTTGGCAAGGATGTGCAGATTCCGTCGACGACTCCCCATTGACCCAACCTTGGCAATTGTCAATGATCGCCTACTTGACTGAAATCGTGTCCCTTCAGAGCATCGCCCGTACGTTACAGTACTATCGCTATCGCGGCCCATAGCGACGTGGCGATACTCAGCACCCCAAGTGGGGGATTTTCCCGATGGCCGTATCAGCGCTCCGTGGAAGAACTTCGACTTGGGTCATGTCCTTCACAACAATACCGGCACGTATCATGTAAGTACCTGTAAGCTTGCCTCATCGTTCAGATCGTTAGATTGCACCAATGCTGACTGTGGTGCGACGGACGCGGGAAGAAGCACAACTGGTGCGGAGCTCGGCCCTCCCAGCCCTTATATCAACTTGGCTGCTCTGCGCCGCAATGGTATTTCTCCGCGGAATCTGACTCCCAGTTTACCGAGTAAGGGATGTCCTTCGCGGGCACCTTGTCCCAAGAAGTTGGGCTACAGACATCCAAGGTTGGATATTCTTTTGAGATGTTTGAGCACCCACCTAACCCTTCCATTTTCTCGCCACAACTCGGGATACTGGCATTGTCAGTATTTCAATAGTATGTCTTTTAATCCACATTAGTAACAGTTTGTTTGGCACGTGCTCACACATGGATGACCCCCAGTTGCTGGACTGGCGATTCTGGTGAGGAAAACCTGCCTGATAGGTGGTCATTTCTCTGATCCAATTGGACTGCTGATAGATCTTCGACTATGCGATCACCCTCGAGGACGAAGTATGTGGACAAGATGGAACTGCCATCAATGTGTTCATTCTTTGTTAGGCACGATGGGTGTGGGGCCGCAGCTGGGATGCGACACGAGTCATCTTTAACGTATCAAGATATCTACCCTTCGCGGGCGCGGGGATGACTGCATATGGTGAGTGTGCACGACCAGATTTTTTTTAATACTGAGGACGCTGCATGGGAAGTTGCCTTGCGCTCAAACTCAGATGTATGTCCATGATCGAATATGGTGATATTGGTAATCCCTATGCTCTGATAGCCCTGCGGACCGGTTCATAGCACCCTATGTAGGTGGATGAATCTTTGAAGTCTTGAGGAGGTTCGAATTGACACATCTTTTTTGCCAGACGTTCATATGGTGGGTATCACCGCTGCGGAAGGTCCGTCCTCTTGTTTCCGTCCACGAGTAGCGCATGAATGTCGTCTGTCATCAAGTGCTTCTGATCATACGGACGTACGCATATTGGCAATGCGATAAACGGGTGTTATACGGCCTTCTTGCGTATGCTGGAGTGAGTTGTCTCGTCTTCTTTTGAGTTCGCTCGAGCAGACGACGTGACTTAGGTGACGATCGCTGCGGTTGTCAGAATCAATTTCGTAGGATATCAACTTATCCCTGGAGGTAAGTCTTGAGCTGCGTCAACTGTTCTTCTCTAGACTCATCTGTCCGGTGCACAGCACAAGCTCCTCCGGGTTGCTATCTCACCGCCGGTCGAAATGGTACTTTGGTATATTTGTTCTTATTGCTTTTCGAATTGGGTGAATACCTGTCATATCGACCCGTTACTGTCCATGTTGATTCATTCCAGTGGTATTGTTGCTAACGGTCTATAAGCATTTCCGTTTCTATCGCGAAGTGAAGACATCCATCGTGTACACAATCTATCGAGATGGCTTGATGTATCTCATCAGTCTCATGCGTAAGAGAAATCCTCATTCCCATAGACCCGTTGCTTACCTTAAGGCGCAGTCATCACACTCGCCAACACGATTGTCGAAGGTGCATTTCCGGTAAATATTAATATTTCGCTTACACGGCGCGCGTCCAGAAAGTGCTAACGAGAATGGGTGTTTTCAGTTTCAATTCACCGCCCTCTTCGAATTGTGCGTGACACTACATTCGTATTTGGTTTGCCGAAGCTCTGACGATGGTTGTTCCACGTGTAGACTCCAGATCACGCTCCACAGCGTGCTTGCATCGCGCATCACGTTCAACCTACGCAAGAGCTCCTACTGTATACAGACGGGGACGACGATGGATTCGATCATGTTCAACAATGACGCATTCGACGCGCCCTCCAAGTCACAGTCTAATGGATTCGAATTGTCCGGAAGGGGATCGTGGGTTTGACGAGTATCTACGTCGATGTAGACATCAATTTGACAAGGTCCGAATAGTGTTAAGATACCAGTATATCGAGCGTATGGGGTGTTATTTGCAATACCTACAGAGAACCGCTCCTGTTCCTACGAGTGAGCCAGAACAACCGACTCTTCCTAGCATGGTGTCAGTAGCCTTTCTAAACTCTGCATCCTTACCTAGCCTTCTGCTGGATCCCGTGATGTGTCGGGCCTGTTATAGTAACTTAGATTATAAGAGGCTGCGCGAAAAACGTACCAGATTTTAAATTAGAGGCTTCACTAGACGCACACATACCAAGTACACTGGCTCGCTCGTTTGCTTGCTGCTAGGGGTAAGTCTTCAAATACTACAAAAAAATACAGCATCCACAAACGAGTTCACAGACTTGTAGTCTGAGATGGTCAGTAACCAGCCTACCGCTGCGCTGATCTTTTCATTCATCAGCCTCACCATGTAGCTGAGCCGAAACGTGTTGTCGGCTCCTTGATTCGCCCCTTGCTTGGTGCCTTGACACCCAGTTCCTCTTTACCTGCCCATTTGTGCGAATCCCGGCAGACCTATAGATTCCGAGTCAATCGGTCCAAATTACACGTCTGTGTTTATATCTTACCTCATGATCATATGAGCTCTTCGCCCCCACTTGGGTCATGTTACCTGCATGAAAGATGCGCCAAGAGATGTCATTCTGTACCTCTTAAAATTCCTCTTATCTTGGTTCAACTCCCTCTTGCTCCTCGCATATCTCCCGGTATTAAAACGGGTCAGCATCGAGCGATGATGTCCTGACGAAGAGGCACCACTTTCGGATGCGTGGAGGAAGGAAAGGACGATCTCGTATAGGAGTGTAGCACTGAAGAAGGGATCGGAGGAGAATACCGAGGAGGAAGTCATTGGAGGGATCGTTGTGATGCACTACGATTAAGGCGGACATTGGCCTTCTCACTAGGGTGTGGGTGCATGGGTGACGGGACCTGGTAAAGATCATGTTTCACTTCTTCTTCAACGGGTGTATAGTTCATATCCGAAGCTGATGCGGCGGCCGGCGTGATGCCGGTGTCCTGTCAAGTCGAGCGATTCAACCATGTGTATCGTCCCTGAATTGTTGGAAACCTGATCTTTGGACAACGCTAAGGTTGAGCGGTGACGCGTGAGGAGAAAAGGGTGGATACGCATTGCAGGCAATGAATATACAATGACATGCTATGCTACAAGGGATGACAGGCTATGTCGCATGAAGATTGTACGGTGGGAGAGGAAGCACTTGCTGCAGACAGAATGCGCCATCGCGCTAGGGACCTCAGGAGGGAAGAACTGCGAGGAGCCGAACGGAATGTTGAGGACTGGCGGTGGCTGGCGGGTGCGACGACGAGAAGTGAATGGAGTGCGAAGCAGGACGAGGGGGCAGGTGCGGGCACGAGAGGAGGACGAAAACGATGATGTGGCTTTGCTTGTGCCTCGCTACGCCACCTAGGGAAGCACCGGTTTATTGATACATTGTATGTTTGTTCAACATGTGCTCCCACACCGCCGCATCTGAGAGATCATGGTTTGTTGACTTGCGACGGTGATTAACGTTGTTGTGAGTCCTGTATACCATGTGGATTTCGTCGATTAAAATTACTTGGCCAGCCCGATTCAATGTATTACGGTTTGACAAGAATGTGAAGATTCCGTCGACCCAGCTTGTCAGTGATCGCCTACTGGACTGAAATCGTCTCAACCTTGTCCTTCTAAACATCGCTCGTACGTCACAGTCACTATGGCCCTATGGTAGCGACGCGGCGATGCATTCCAACTGAGGGACTTTCCTGATGGGCCGCATCCTGAGCGCTCGGAAGAACTCAGACCCACGTCCTTCACAGCATATTATACCGGCACGCATCATGTAAGTACCTACAAGCTCGCCTCATGTTCACATCATGAATTAGATTGCACCGATGTGTGGTCCGACGGACACGGAAAGAAGCACAACTGGACATGCGAAGCTCGGCACTCTCAGCCTTATATTAGCTTGACTGCTCTGCGCCGCGATGGTATTTTTTTTTCTCTCCCCGGGTCTGAGTCCCAGTCTGCCGAGTGAGTAAGGATGTCCTTCGCGGGCACCTTGTCCCAGGAAGTTGGGCTACAGACATCCAAGGTTGATCTTCTATTGACGTGTTTGAGCACCCACCTAACCCTTCCATTTTCTCGCCACAACTCGGGATACTGGCGTTGACAGTATTTCAATAGTATGTCTTTTAATCAACTTTGGCATCGTGCTTACACATGGATGACCCCCCAGTTGCTGGACTGGCGATTCTGGTGAGGAAAATCTGCATGAGAGGTGGTCATTTCTCTGATCCAATTGGCCTGCTGGTAGATCTTCGACTATGCGATCACCCTCGAGGACGAAGTATGTGGACATGATGGAACTGCCATCAATGCATTCATTCTTTGTTAGGCACGATGGGTTTGGGGCCGCAGCTGGGATGCGACACGAGTCATCTTTAATGTATCAAGATATCTACCCTTCGCGGGCGCGGGGATGACTGCATATGGTGAGTGTGCACGACCAGATTTTTCTTAATACTGAGGATGCTGCATGGGAAGTTGCCTTGCGCTCAAACTCAGATGTATGTCCATGATCGAATATGATGATGTTGGTAATCCCTATGCCCTAATAGCCCTGCGGACCGGTTAATAGCACCCTGTGTAGGTGGATGGGTCTTTGAAGTTTTGAGGAGGTCCGAATTGACACATCTTTTTTTCCAGACGTTCATATGGTGGGTATCATCGCTGCGGAAGGTCCGTCGTCTCGCCTCCGTCCACGAGTAGCGCATGAATGTCGTCCGTCATCAAGCGCTTCTGATCATACGGACGTACGCATATTGGCAATGCGATAAACGGGTGTTATACGGCCTTCTTGCGTATGCTGCTGTGAGTCATCTCGTCTTTATTGTATTTCTTTGAGTTCGTTCGAGCGGACGACATAACTTAGCTGACGATCGCTGCGGCTGTCGGGATCAACTTCGCATCAATCCAACTTAGCTCTGGAAGTAAGCCTCGAGCTACGTCAACTACTCTTCTCTAGACTCATCTGTCCGGTGCACAGATCATGGTCCTCCGGGTTGCTATCTAATCACCGGTCCAAATGGTGCATTGGTATATTTATTCTTATTGCTTTTCGAATTGGGTGAGTACCCTGTCATATCGACCCATTACTGTCCATGTTGATTCATTTCAGTGATATTGTTTCTAACGGTCTATAAGCATTTCCGTTCCTATCGCGAAGTGAGGTCATCCATCGTGTACACACTTGGCTTGACGTATCTCATCAGTCTCATGCGTAAGAGAAATATTCACTCTCATAGACCCGTTGCTTACCTTAAGGCGCAGTCATCACACTCGCCAACACGATTGTCGAAGGTGCATTTCCGGTAAATATTTATCTTCCACGGCACGCGTCCAGAAAGTGCTAACGAGAATGGTGTTTTCAGTTTCAATTCAGCGACCTCTTCGAACTGTGCGTGACACTACATTTTTGATGTCCTAGCTTCACCGAAGTTCTAACGATGGTTGTTTCACGTGCAGACTCCAGATCACGCTCCACAGCGTGCTTGCATCACGCATCACATTCAACCTACGCAAGAGCTCCTACTGTATACAGACAGGGACGACGATGGATTTGATCATGTTCAACGATGACGCATTCGACGCGCCCTTCAAGGCACGGTCTAATGGATCCGAGTTGTCTGGAATGGGATCGCGGGTTTGACGAATATCTACGTCGATGAGTAGACATTTGACAAGGTCCGAATATTGTTGGGATGCCAGTATACCGAGGGTATAGGACATTATTTGCAATGCCTACAGAAAGTCGCTCCTGTTCCTACGAGTGATAACCTTTCTAAACTCTGCATCTTTACTTAGCCTTCTGCTGGATCTCCTGATGTGTCGGGTCTGTTATAGTAGATCTGTGTGATAAAGAGGCTTCATCGAAGACGTACTGGCACTGCGCTGATCTTTTCATTTATCAGCCTCAAGTGGATCACCCGAAACGTGTTATCGGCTCCTTGAATGATGAATCTCTTCCTGCTCGATGTCTTGGCATTGGGCAGTTCCACTTTACCTACGCCGATGTGCGACTCCCGCCGGCAGACCCACACTTTTGCATTTATATCTTATCTTAGGAGCTTTTCGCTCCCACTTGGGTCATGTTGCCTGCATGAAAGATGCGCCAAGAGATGGGCCATTCTGCACCTCTTGAAATTCCACTTATCATCGGTTCAACATACTCTTGCACCTCGCATATCTCCCGGTATTAAAACGGGTCGGCACCGAGCGACGATGTCCTGGCGAAGAGGCACCACTCCCGGAATGGTGGAGGAAGGAAAGGTCGATCTCGTATGGGCGTGTAGCACTGAAGAAAATTGAAGTGTCGGAGGATAACACCGAGGAGGAGATCATTGGAGGTATCGTCGTGAAACACCACAATTGATGCGGACTCATCGGCCTTCTCACTAGGGTGCGCATGTGGGTGCATAGGTGATGGGACCTGGCAGTGCTTAGTGACCGTAATGTTCATGTTTCATCTCTTCTTTAACGAGTATATAGTTCATCATACCTATCTGCAGCTGATGGCAACTGGCGTGATGTCGGTGTCCTGTCGAGTCGTGTGATTCCACAGTGTGCATATGCATCGTCGCCGATTCGTCAGCGGCCGAATGGCTTGAAAAATTACAGCAGTTTACTGTAATAGCGATACAGAATACATCAGTGTGATAAAGAGGCTTCATGAAAGACGTACCAGATTTAGCCTCACTAGACGCAGACGTACATACTACACAGTGTGGCTTACTCATTTAACAATACGTCCTCTTCATCACCTCCCCCCCTCGTCCTGGCCCTATCATCCATGATTTCGCGACGTTGCAACATTAGAACGACAGGTTACAAACACCGGAGACATGATGAGATTTTTCACCGGCGGATTCTACAAACCCACCATCCATCGCAACATCCAACCACCGCACGACCTGGCCAAAGCGCCTAGGACAGACTCGGCGCGTTCTACTTCACCATGGCCGACGACGTGACACTGTTCTCCCTCGCACACAGCCCGGTATTAAAACGCGTCGGCATCGAGCGACGCGATGTCTTGGCGAAGAGGCACCACTTTCAGAAGAGTGGATGAAGGAAAGGACGATGGGCGTGTAGCACTGAAGGAAGGGTCGGAGGATAATACCGAGTAGAGGTCATTGGAGGGATCGTTGTGAAGCACTACAGTTGAGGCGGACATCGGCCTCCTCAGTGCTCTCACTAGGGTGTGCATGTGGGTGCATGGGTGATGCGGGTGGTGAATGGGACCTGCTTAGCGGCCAGCCTGTATTGTTCAGGTTGCACCAATTCTTCAACGAGCGTATAGTTCATATCCGCAGCTGATGCGGTTGCTGGCGTGATGGGCCGGTATCCTGTCAAGTCGTGTGATTCAACAACGTGTATCGTCGGCGGATTGTTTGAAATTTTACACACCGCACCGCCCATTGCTAGTGAAACACATGAGGGTGGAGGGTGAGGCCTGAGGCTAGGCAGCGGCTACTACTAGCGTATGGTCAGTTATCAGACCCCACCGCTTGAAAGCACACAGTCGTAAAAGCCAAGGTCCTGACCGTACCGAATACGGAAAGACGATGTAATTAAAATCATTACATAAATATAAATAAACATAAAGGTGAAAACGAACACTTCCCTGCCACAGCTTGAAGCCCTGTCAAATGGGTCGTTTTTCTCCATAGACCCTCTACTACCGTCTCGGAAATGAAATTGTCTCAACCATCCCTGCTGCCAGCATCGCCACGTCGCTACCAACACTGGGAAAAACTCATACTTGCATCTAACACAGCAATATTGGCACGTATCACGGAAGTAGCTTGCCTCATCATTTGCCATCTGAATCATGATTTAGATTGCACCGACATGTAGCTTAGCCAGACGGACACAGGAAAAAGCACAACTGGTCACACGGAGCTCGGCGCTGCCCTCCCAGCCTTATATTAGCTTGGCTGCTTTGCGCTGTAATGATATTTTTGTTTTTCTCCCCGGGATCTGAGTCCCAGTCTGTCGAGTGAGGAAAGGATGTCGTTCGTGGGCACCTGGTCCCAGGAAGTTGGGCTACAGACATCCAAGGTTGGATCTTCTTTTGAGATGTTTGAGCACCCACCAAACCCTTCCCTTTTCTCGCATGCGCCACAACTCGATAATGGTGATGATGGTGTTGACAGTATTCCAATAGTGAGTCTTTTAATCCACATTGCTGTTTGTTTAGCGTCATGCTTACACATGGATGACCTCCAGTCGCTGGACTGGCGATTCTGGTGAGGAAGATCTGCATGAGAGGCGGACATTTCTCTGATCCAATTGGACTGCTGGTAGATCTTCGACTATGCGATCACCCTCGAGGACGAAGTATGTGGTCACAATCGAACTGTCATCAATGCATTAATCCTTGCTAGGCACGATGGGTGTGGGGCCACGGCTGGGACGTGACACGAGTCATCTTTACTGTATCAAGGTATTTACCATTCGCGGGCGAGGGGTTGACTGCATATAGTGAGTGTGCCATGGCGAGATTTCTTCTTGGGCTGAACACGCTTGGAAAGGTGCCTTGCGTTCAAATTCAGATGTATGTCCAATGTATGATCGAATACGGTGATATTGTTAATATCCTCATGCCCTGACAGCCCTGTGGACCGGGTGTGGCAGAGAACTGTGGGTGGTTGGGTGGTTTATGTCTTGAGGATTATCGAATTGACACCTCTTTTTGTTGCCAGTCATTCATATGGTGGGTATCATCGCTGCGGAAGGTCCGTCCTCTTGTTTCCCTCCACGAGTGTTGCATGAACGTCGTCTGTCATCAAGTGCTTCTGATCCTACGCACGTACGCATATTGGCAATGCGATAAACGGGTGTTATATGGCCTTATTGTATATGCTGGCGTGAGTTTCATCGCTGTTGTGTTTCTGTTGAGTTTGTTCGAGCGGACGACGACATGAATTAGCTGACGATCGCTGCGGCCATCGGGATCAACGTCGTACCAATGTTGATACCAAACTTGAAGCAACTTTTCCCTGGAGGCAAGTCTCGAGCTACGTCAACTATTCTTCTCTAGACTCGTCTGTCCGGTGCATAGTTCAAGGTCCTCCGGGTTGCTATCTGGCCGGCGGTCGGAATGGTACTTTGGTATATTTAGTTATATTACTTTTCGAAATGGGTGAGTACCCTGTCATATCGATGCGTTACTGTCCATGTTGATGCATTCCAGTGATATTGTCTTTAACGGTCTATAAGCATTTTCGTTCCTATCGCGAAGTGAGGACATCTATCGTGTACACAATCTATCGAGATGGCATGGTTTATATCGCTTGCATCATGCGTAAGAGAAATCTTCACGCCCATAGGCCTGTTGCTTACCTTAAGGTGCAGTCGTCACACTCGCCAACACGATCGTCGACGGTGCACTTCCGGTAAATATTTCTCTTCCATGGCACGCATCCAGAAAATGCTAATGGGAATGGTTGTTTTCAGTTTCAATTCAACGACCTCTTGGACCTGTGCGTGATACTATGTTTCTAACGTATTCGCTTCGCTGAAGCTCTGACGATGGTTTTTTCACGTGCAGATTCCAGATCACGCTCCACAGCGTGCTTGCATCACGCATCATGTTCAACCTACGCAAGAGCTCCTACTGTCAAGAGGCAGTGACGACGATGGATCCGATTGTGTTCAACGATAACGCATTCGACCCGGCCTTGAACTCGCAGTCTAATGGATTCGAGTCGTCTGGGAGGGGATCGTGGGTTTGACGAATATCTATGTCGGTATATGCATTAATTTAAGAAGGTCTGAATAGCGTTAGGACATCAGTAGATCAAGGGTATTTGACGTGAATTGCAATGCTTGCAGAGAGTCACCCATGTTCCTACGAGTGAACCGGAACAACCCACCCTTGCTAGCATGGTATCAATAACCATTCTAAACTCTGGACCCAGCCTTCAGCTGGATCCCGTGATGTGTCGGGCCTGTTACAGTAGGTCATTGTGATACAGAGGATTTAGCCTCACTAGACGCAGACGTGCATACTACACAGTGTGGCTTACTCATTTGACAATACGGTGATGCGTCTCTTCATCACCTCCTCGTCCTGGGCCTATCATCCATGATTTCGCGACATTGCAACAATAGAACGACAGGTCATAAACACCGGAGACACGATGGAATTCTTCACTGGCGAATTCTACAAACCCACCATCCATCGCGTCGTCCAACCACCGCACGACCAAAGCGCCTATGTAGGACAGACTCGGCGTGTTCTACTTCACCATGGCCGACGACGACGTGACATTGTTCTCCCTCGCACACAGCCCAGTATTAAAACGGGTCGGCATCGAGCGACGACGTCTTGGTGAAGAGGTACCACTTTCGGAAGAGTGGAGAAAGGAAAGGACGGTCTCATATGGGCGTGTAGCGCTGAAGGAAGGGTCGGAGGATAATACCGAGGAGAGGTCATGGGAGGCATCGCTGTGAAGCGCCACAACGATTTAGGCGGACATCGGCCTTCTCAGTGTTCTCACTAAGGTGTGCATGTGGGTGCATGGGTGATGCGGGTGATGAATGGGACCTGCTTAGCGGCCAGCCTGTATTGTTCAGGTTGCACCACTTCTTTAATGAGCATATAGTTCATATCCGCCGCTGATGCGGTGGCTGGCGTGATGGGCCGGTGTCCTGTCAAGTCGTGTGATTCAACAATGTATATCGTCGGCGGATTGTTTGAAATCTACAAAACGGACCGTCCATTGAGACGCATGAGGGTGGAGGGTGAGGCAGCAGCTACTACTAGCGTATGGTCAGTTATCAGACCCCATCGCTCGAAAGCACACGGTCGTAAAAGCCAAGGTACCGAATACGGAAAAACGTTGTAAACGAACAATTCCCTGCCAAACTGGTCGTACTTACTCCTAGCCATAGACCTTCTACTACGGTATTGGAAATGAAATTGTCTCAATCATCCCTGCTGGTAGCATTGCCACGTCACTATCAACACCGGGAAAACTCATACTTACGTCTAACACAGCAATACTGGCACGTATCATGGAAGTAGCTTGCCTCATCTTTACATATTGCACCGACCTCTGGTCAGACGGACACAGGAAAAAGCACAAAACTGGTTACACGGAGCTCGGCGCTTCCAGCCTTATATTAGCTTGGCTGCTTTGCGCTGTAATGACACTTTTGTTTTTCTCCCCGGGATCTGATGTCGTTCGTGGGCACCTGGTCCCAAGAAGTTGGGCTACAGACGTCCAAGGTTGGATCTTCTTTCGAGATGTTTGAACACCAATCTAACCCTTCCCTTTTCTCGCATGCACCGCTGGCGTTGACAGTATTTCAATAGTATGTCTTTTAATTCACATTAGTAACAGTTTCTTTGGTATCGTGCTCACACATGGATGGGCCCAGTTGCTGGACTGGCGATTCTGGTGAGGAAAATCTGCCTGATAGGTGGTCATTTCTCTGATTCAATTGGACTGCTGGTAGATCTTCGACTATGCGATCACGCTCGAGGACGAAGTATGTGGTCGCAATGGAACTGTCATCAGTGCGTTAATCCTTTGCTAGGCACGATGGGTGTGGGGCCGCGGCTGGGACGTGACACGAGTCATCTTTACTGTATCAAGGTATTTACCATTCGCGGGCGAGGGGTTGACTGCATATAGTGAGTGTGCCATGGCGAGATTTCTTTTTGGGCTGAACACGCTTGGAAAGGTGCCTTGCGTTCAAATTCAGATGTATGTCCAATGTATGATCGAATAAGGTGATATTGTTAATATCCTCATGCCCTGACAGCCCTGTGGACCTGGTGTAGCAGAGAACTGTGGGTGGTTGTGTGGTTTATGTCTTGAGGATGCTCGAATTGACACCTCTTTTTGCCAGACACTCATATGGTGGGTATCATCGCTGCGGAAGGTTTGTCGTCTCGCCGCTTCCCTCCACGAGTATCGCATGAATGTTGTCTGTCATCAAGTGCTTCTGATCCTACGCACGTACGCATATTGGCAAGGCGATAAACGGGTGTTATACGGCCTTATTGTATATGCTGGCGTGCGTCTCATCTTTGTTGTGTTCCTGTTTCGTTAGTTCGAGCGGACGACGACATGACTTAGCTGACGATCGCTGCGGCCATCGGGATCGACGTCATACCAATGTTAATTCCAAACTTGAAGCAACTTTTCCCTGGAGGTACGTCTCGAGCTACGTCAACTACTCTTTTCTAGACTCATCTGTCCGGTGCATAGTGCAAGGTCCTCCGGGTTGCTATCTGGCCGGCAGTCGGAATGATACTTTGGTATATTTAGTCATATTGCTTTTTGAAATGGGTGAGTACCCTGTCATATCGATCCGTTACTGTCCATGTTGATTCATTCCAGTGATATTGTCTTTAACGGTCTATAAGCATTTTCGTTCCTATCGCGAAGTGAGGACATCCATCGTGTACACAATCTATCGAGATGGCATGGTTTATATCGCCTGCATCATGCGTAAGAGAAATCTTCATGCCCATAGGCCTGTTGCTTACCTTAAGGCGCAGTCGTCACACTCGCCAATACAATCATCGACGGTGCATTTCCGGTAAATATTTCTCTTCCACGACATGCATCTAGAAATGCTAACGGGAACGGTCGTTTTCAGTTTCAATTCAACGACCTCTTGAACCTGTGCGTGACACTATGTTTCTAACGTATTCGCTTCGCTTCGGCTCTGACGATATTGTTTCACGTGCAGATTCCAGATCACGCTCCACAGCGTGCTTGCATCACGCATCATGTTCAACCTACGCAAGAGCTCCTACTGTCGAGAGGCAGTGACGACGATGGATCCGATCATGTTCAACGATAACGCATTCGACCAGGCCTCGAACTCGCAGTCTGATGGATTCGAGTTATCTGGAAGGAGATCGCGGGTTTGACGAACATCTACGTCGATGTAGACATCCACTTGAAAAGGTTCGAATAGCATTGGGACACAAGTATATCGGGGGTTATTTGCAATGCCTACAGAGTGTCGCTCCTGTTCCTACGAGTGAACCAGAAGAACTACTTCGTGAAATACGTACCACACGCATACTACACGAAGGCAGGCTTATACATTTGCTTGCTGCTAGAGGCAATTCTTCAGTACTATAAACAAATACGGCATCCACAACCAGGTTCACAGACTTGTAGTCGTCAGTAACCGGCCTACCGCTGCGCTAATTTTTTTATTCATCAGCCTCACCATGTGGGTGACCCGAAACGTGTTGTCGGCTCCTTGAATCTCCTCTTGCTTGGTGCCTTAACACCTAGTCCCTCTTTACCTATGCAGTTGTGCGATTCCCCGGAGACCTATACTGTAGGTTCAATTGGCCGTCTGTGTTTAAATCTTATCTCAGGAGCTCTTCGCCCCCACTTGGGTCATGTTACCTGATGAAAGATGCGCCGAGAGATGCCATTCTGCACCTCTCAAAATTCCTCTTATCTTGGTTCAACATACCCTTGCCCCTCGCATACCACACGGTATTAAAGCGGGTCGGCATCGAGCGCCGGCGTCCTGACGAAGAGCCGCCACTTTAGGAAGTGTGCAGGAAAGGACGGTCTCTTATCGGCGTGTAGCACTGAAGAAGGGGTCGGAGGATAATACCGAGGAGGATGTCATTGGAGGGGTCGTCGTGAAGCACTACAACTCAGGCGGACTAATCGACCTTCTCACTGGGGTGTAGGTGTCTAGGTAACGCGGGTGATGAGGTACCTAGATGTTGGTGGCTATTGGGTCTTTTTTTCTTTTCCTTTCCTGGCCCCGGGCCGCAGTCCCCTGATGCTTTCCTACAAGGGAATGGATCAAAGTTCCAGTCACCTCTTCGTTATAGTAATGAGGTTAGGTTGATATCCGCAGCTGATGGGGCGGGTTTGCGTGATGGGCCGGTATCTTGTCAGGTCGCGTGATTCAACAGAATGATCGTGGGCAACCGTTTGAAATTTTAATTTGATGCGGCGGCGTTCATTATGGCCTGACGCGATTCATGTTTGTTCAACATGTTGTACTTTGCTCTGAGACACATTCCTCACTATCGTGATTGGTCTGCTTGTGGTGGTGATCAACGTTGCTGTGCTCCCGCATAGGCTATGCGGGAGCACAGCGACGTTGAGCGGCATAGCATGTAAATTTCGTCGATTCAAGGTAAGTACTTTGTCAGCCCAATTCAATCCATTACGGTTTGGCAAAATGTGAAGATGATTCCGTAGACGTGTCCACGGCGTTGACCCAAGCTGAGCGTCTAATACTTGAGCGAAATCGCCTCAACCTTGTCCCTCCTGACCCGCTGAGCGCAAGGCTTTCCAGCATTGTCACTTATCAGCGCTCGAAAAAACTCAGTCATCACGGAAGTTCTTCACACCAATACAGTAAGTTACGTATCGTTTTTAATTAGCTCGCCTCATCACACATTTAGATAATAGATTTCATAGACGTGTGATCCTGCGGACACAGGAAAAGTACACCTGGTCACACGGGGCTCAGCGCTCCCGGCATTATTAACTTGGTGCTTTGTGGCGCAGATGTAAATTTGGTTTCTTTTCCCTCTTGCTCGGTCGAGTGAGGAAGGGATGTCGTTCACCACGTCCCAGCTAGCTGGGCTACAGACATCCAAGGTGAGTCTTCCCCTGAGATGTTTGAGCACCCACTTCACTCAGTTCCCATTTCTCGCATTGTGCACAACTCGGGTTAATGGTGTTGATAGTATTTCAACAGTACGTCTTTCTTTCGCAAGCGATCCGCATTACTTTTGTTTGGCATGTGCTTACATATGGATGACCGCCAGTTGCTGGCATGGCGATTCTGGTGAGGAAGATCTGCCTGACAGGTGGACATTTCTCTGATCCAATTGGATTGCTGGTAGATCTTCGACTATGCAATCACCCTCGAGGACGAAGTATGTGGACACGAAGGAACTGTCATCAATGCATTAATCCTTTGTTAGGCACGATGGGTGTGGGGCCGTGGCTGGGATGTGACACGAGTCATTTTTACTGTATCAAGGTATCTACCATTCGCAGGCGCGGGGTTGACTGCATATGGTGAGTGTGCCATGGCGAGATTATTGTTGTGCTGAAGACGCTGTGCGGGAAGCTGCGTTGCGTTCAAACTCAGACGTAAGTTATGTCTAATGTATGATTGAATATGGTGATATAATATCCATCTGCCCTGATAGCCCTGCGGGCCGAGTGTGCCACAGAGCAGTGGGTGGATCGTTCATTGACGTCTTGAGGATGCTCGATTTGACCCCCCCTTTTTTTGCCAGTCGTTCATTTTCTGGCACCAGTCTCTGCGGAAGGTCCGTCGTCTCGCTTCCCTCCACGAGTGTTGCATGAATGTCGTCTCTTATCAAGCGCTTCTGGTCCTACGCACGTACGCATATTGGCAAGGCGATAAACGGGTGTTATACGGCCTTATTGCATATGGTGGCGTGAGTCGTCTCGCCTTCGTTGTGTTGAGTTCTTTCGAGAAACGACGTGACCTAGGTGACGATCGCCGCAGCCATCGGGATCAACGTCATACCAAACCAAATTCTCCCTGGAGGTAATTATTGAGCTACGTCAACTGCGATTCGCTAGACTCATGTGTCTGGTGCACAGCACAAGCTCCTCCAGGTTGCTATCTGACTACCGGTCGAAATATTACTTTTATATATTTGCTCTTATTGGTTTACGAAATGGGTGAGTAGCCTAACGTCGTATCGATTCGTCACTGTCTATGCTGATTTATTTCAGTGATATTGTTTTTAACGGCCTATAAACATTTTCGTTTCTATCGTGAAGTGAGGACATCCATCGTGTACACAATCTATCGAGATAGTATGTTTTATATTGTCTGCATCATGCGTAAGTGAACTCTTCACACTTATATGGACTCGTAGCTTACCTTGAGGTGCAGTCATCACACTCTCCAACACGATCGTCACCGGTGCATTTCCGGTGAATATTTCTCTTCCACGGCATGCATCCAGAAAATGCTAACGAGAGCGGTCGGTTTCAGTTTCAATTTAGCTACCTCTTGGACCTGTGCGTGACACAACATTTTTAATGTATTTGCTTTGCCGATTCGAGCCTTGACGATGGTTGTTCTACGTGCAGATTCCAGATCACGCTCCACAGCGTGCTTGCATCACGCGTCATGTTCAACCTACGCAAGAGCTCCTATTCTATACAGGCAGCGACGACGATGGATTCGATGATGTTCAGCGATGATCCATCAAACCCGCCCTTGAACTCACAGTCTAATGCATTCGAGTTGACTGGAAGGGGATCGCGGGTTTGACGAGTATCTACGTCGATGCAGACATCAATTTGGCAAGATCCGAATGAAGAGACCTATAACACGGACCGACTCAGCCCTTGGATGTGAAACGGCTAAGATTGACTAGCTACGTATGACACAGATCGACCGAGGTAGACGCGTTACTCATGTAAACTAAAGACATTCGAGATGAGGCGAAACAGGGTGAAACACACTCATGTTGTTCGGTTGTTGTACTACATACGTCGTAATCCCTTCTCCGCCGATCTGGATTCAAACAGCTCCAACGTCAAGGTTAGTATTTTGCTAAGCCAATACAAGTTGACATACTCATCGTTGCAAACCCTGCTTCGATCTCATTACACAATATTGTCGGCCCTTCAAGATTCGGAGTTGTCAAGGGACAAACGTTTCGTTTTCATGGGAGGATGGTATTCGTGGGGTTCCTCAGGCTGAACCCATCCCCGCCGGACAGGGGAGTACTGCTTGTTACATGAAAACCTTGGCAGGATCTGTCCTTGAATGTAATGTGAACGTCCTTTTGTTTACGATCCTTTGTCGTTCGGCTCTCGGGCAATAATATTTGATTAAATACTAGCTCCGATGACGTCACGAAACCTTGAAGTGTCTTGTTCACCTCAGGGAAACCCAGCGTTCCAATTGTGTTTGCAGCTCCGGTTGAATGATAGTATTTATGATCGAAGAAACTCTCGTGAGCTTCCACTTTTTCACCTCTCGAGGTATCCTCATGTCGAACCACAATCCTATAGACTTGATGAATGCATATTACATCGCCATTAATTTACAAGACATATTGTATGGTGCGTCTACCGGTTCGCACAGTGTAGTCGTGCAGTGACGCTCATCCATTCAGGCGTCGAGCTGGTTCTGTATTTTATGACCATACGTGCCGTGCTGATGCGCAGAAGAAAGTGGGAACGCACCGATGTCTTTTGCGTGCTCTTCAGCACCGTCATGCTCTTTTTGATCACTGTCTGGATTGCCCTCTCTTCATTGTACGGCCAGGAGACGTGGGTGATACAGAGCGGTTATCCCGGTGGTGCCGGTGCATTCTATATATCGAATCAAACGCTCTGGTGGATGGATTTGGAACGCGTGACGGTCGTCATACTACAGCTCATGACAGACGCCCTGTTGGTAAGACTGGCTCGTGGTGTTCCGTCTGTGGACGTGATAGAGTCGCGTTGACGCTTTATAACCTTGGTTCTAGATCCACCGCTGTTGGGTATTATATGACAAAGCTTGTGTCGTCATCATCGTGACTTGGACTCTCTGGTTTGCTACCCTCGGTGAGCACCCTTTCTTCCTATCCTTGGCTCGCATTCACCCGATACCCAACCAAGTTCTCGGTATTTTGCAGAACTGGGCCTTCGACACCATCGGGGGTGGCTATATGGCAGACGCTGCCTTCAGACTCGGTCTGGCCTATTACACTGCCTGCGTCGTGTCCAACACGACGCTGACATCGCTGATCTGTTATCGCGTTGTCAGTCATGGAAAGATGGTGCGCGCCGAACTCGGCCCTGGATACTCTTCAATGTATTTCGCCATCGTCGAGGTCATCATCGGGTCGGCGCTTCCATTCACCCTTTGTGGGGTTACCCTTTTGGTGACGTTGGGATCAAGCAGTGTCGGTGCGGTCCCGTTAGCGGCGGTGTATTTCGTGATGACGGTGCGTGCCTTACCACGCAACGCTACCAAACAGTGCTCACGATGGAATGTGTTGGCAGTGTATTTCACCGCAGATGCTCATCCTTTGGGTGCTAGTAGGACGTGGATCGGAGCAGGGAAAGCGCGGGTTTGCTTCCACGCGCTCTGATGTCAAATTCCAACATTGGTCGGTGATAAGAAGTGACGGACGTGAAGGGACGTTGCATTTGCAGCCGTTGTCAGAGGTGTACTCGCCTGACTCCTCCCATGATACTACTGCCAGTGGTAGGGTGTGCGTTTCTCCATAACTTACTATTTGGTGGTGAAGGTGAGTTTGTCCCAATATTTTGCTGTGCATTACAAGAGACTATGTATTACGAGACAGTGTGCTGTATGCCCCTTGAATATGGCTCATAGCAATTGTGGTTCGTTTTAGGGAACAAAGTAGTGGTGTCATATCCTGTAATATAGTAATGATACAGATGTTTAGTACCATATGCAGCATGGTAAACAACGGACTTCTGGCAATATGTAGAAAGGTGATTGACACCATGCTAACAAGGGTCGGTTGTTCTGGTTCATTCGTAGGAACATGGGTGACTCTCTACAGGCATTGCAAATGATGTCCCATAAGTACCCTCGATATACTGGTGTCCCAACACTATTCGGACCTTGTCAAATTGGTGTCTACATCGACGTAGATACTCGTCAAACCCCGCGATCCCCTTCCAGACAACTCGAATCCATTAGACTGCGAGTTCAAGACCGAGTAGAATGCATCATCGTCGAACACAATCGAATCCGTCGTCGTCCCCTTCCGTAGACAGTAGGAGCTCCTGCGTAGGTTGAACATGATGCGTGATGCAAGCACACTGTGGAGCGTGATCTGGAGTCTGCACGTGAAACAACCATCGTCCGAGTCAGAGCTTCGGCAAAGAAAATACGTTAAAAATGTAGTGTCACGCACAGGTCCAAGAGGTTGCTGAATTGGAACTAAAAGTAACCGTTCTTGTTAGCACTCTCTGGATGCGTGCCGCGGAAGAGAGATGTTTACCGGAAATGCACCGTCGACGATCGTGTTGGCGAGTGTGATGACTGCGCCTTAAGGTAAACTACGAGTCTATGGGCGTGAAGATTTCGCTTACGTATGATGCAGACGATATAAAACATGCCATCTCGATAGATCGTGTACACGATGGATGTTCTTATTTGACGATAGGAACGAAAATGCTTATAGGCCATTAAAATTAATATCACTGGAATAATCAACATGGACAGTGACGAATCGATACGATAGGCTACTCACCCATTTCGAAAAGCAATAAGAGTAAATATACCAAAGTGCTATTTCGACCGGCGGTCAGAAAGCAACCCGGAGGAGCTTGTGCTGTGCACCGGACAAATGAGTCTAGAGAATAATAGTTGACGTAGCTCGAGATTTACCTCCAGGGAAAAGTTGCATTGGTACGACGTTGATACCGACGGCCGCAGCGATCGTCACCTAAGTCATGTCGTCATCCGCTCAAGCAAACTTAAAAGAAACACAACGAAGACCAGACGACTCACGCCAGCATATACAATAAGGCCGTATAACACCCGTTTATCGCCTTGCCAATATGCGTACGTGCGTAGGATCAGAAGCACTTGATGACAGACGACATTCATGTGATACTCGTGGAGGGAAGCGAGACGACGGACCTTCCGCAGCGATGATACCCAGTATATGGACGACTGGCGAAAAAGAGGTGTCAATTCGAGCATCCTCAAGACGTCAACCACTCAATCACCCACTGTTCTCTTCCAAACTTGGTCCGCAGGGCTGTTGGGGCATGGGGATGTTACCAATATCACCGTATTCGATCATACATTGGACATACATCTGAGTTTGAACGCAAGGCAACTTCCCGAGGGTCTTCAGCCAAAAAAAATCTTGCGATGAGTGGCACACTCACCATATGCAGTCAACCCCGCGCCTGCGAATGGTAGATACCTTGATACAGTAAAGATGACTCGTGTCACATCCCACCCGCGGCCCCACACCCATCGTGCCTAGCAAAGGATTAACGCGCTGATGACAGTTCCATCATGTCCACATACTTCGTCCTCGAGGGTGATTGCATAGTCGAAGATCTACCAGCAGTCCAATTGGATCAGAGAAATGTCCACCTGTCGGGCAGATTTTCCTCACCAGAATCGCCATGCCAGCAACTGGGGGTCATCCATATGTAAGCACAATGCCAAACAAACAGCAATGTGGATTAAAAGACTTACTATTGGAATACTGTCAAACACCATTAACCCGAGTTGTGGTGCATGCGAGAAAAGGGAAGGGTTAGGTGGGTGCTCAAACATCTCAGTAGAAGGCTCACCTTGGATGTCTGTAGCCCAGCTAGCTGGGACGCGGTGCCTATGAACGACATCCCTTACTCGCCCGACTGGAACTCGGATCCCAATAGGACTCAGCCAACCGCCAGGGGGAGAAGAAACCAAACTACCTCTGCTGCGCAAAGTAGCCAAGCTAATAAGCCTGGGAGTGCTGAGCTCCGTGTGATCAGTTGTGCTTTTTCCCGTGTCCGTCGCATGCATCGGTGAAATCTAAACCTGGATGATAAGGCAAGCCAATTAAATAAATGATACATATTAGTGCGAAGGACATGACTCTGAGTTTTTCCCAGAGCTAATGAAGATGTGACAATGCTCGGAAGGCGCTCACTGGTGGGTCAGAGGGAGTAAGATTGAGACGAATTCACTCAAGTAGATGATGAAGCTGGGTCAACGGCCCGGGACTTGTCTACGGGATCTTCACATTGTTGTCAAATTGTAGCGGCTCGTATCTTGAATCGACGAAATTCACTTGCTGGGCGGAAAACATGCAATACATCGCGGAAAACTAGTGTGAACGTTACATACCACTAGTGGCATGGCCGTTGATCGATCTTAATCAATCACAACCAGCACCGCACCCTAGTTAATTGAGTTCCACGACTCGTGAGAGTTTTGGCTTGGTGTGGTGGGAGCCAGGCAACTTGCGATCACCGTGTACTATATAATCAGCTCGAGTACATTCCTGCGAACACGAATTCCTACACATAATAATAGAGATCGACCCAAACTCCATGGCACGCCAATGCTCATCGGATAAAGCTGCTGTACAAACCAAGTACCAATCCATGTCTTGCCGAGACCCGCACTTCGTTGGGGTCACCCCGCTACTAGACATTCCTCTTTCTTCCACTCGATCTCCTGCCTCAAAGCCCCCCTCAACACCAACTCAGGTGAATAAACTTTGAAACCCTCTTGCACCAACGGCCGCCAAACCGCCTTGTCTTCTGGACACGAAACGACGTACCGATTCGCCTTGCCTTTTAGAATCCGTGCTGTTGGCATTGTGGAGGTTTGAACTTGGCCACCTCCAGCAGAGACCACGTTTCTGAGCAACTTGGTATCGACAGAGACTTTGGGCGTCACATAAAACGTCATTTGCTTGAACAAGCTCGAACCGCCTTCACGTCCCTTTGCACGCGCCATCGCATCCTCGAACTTGAATGCCCATTTTCGCTCTGCAGCCGCGTCGGACAAGAGGTAATCATTTTCAGCTGGAAAGGACGGTGGGGTGCGGTCAACGACGAGAGAATGATCAGATTGAATCTCGGGACGCACGAAGAAGCTTGCCACCCTTGGCACTCGCATTCGCCCATTCTTCGGCTAGGACGTACGGTGAGACAGACATAGCACAGAGGAATTTTTCCGTCCGAACGATGCCCTTGGCGACAAGATGCGTACAGTCCGTTGGTTTCGTCGTCATCTGTACCCCTAGTTTTGCAAGACGCTGTGTAATTGGGACGTTCGGCGTTAGCATTTCCCCCTATAAGTACCTGAGGGAGAAGACTGACCTTGACAACGTCGTCCAAAAGGGTCACGCCAGTAGTTATCAATCGGATGGCGGCCAATTCTTCCTTCCGCCCACGAGCGCCCTTCTTTTCGTGAGATTCCATCAGTTTGTTCTTCGCCGGTCGTCTGTCCATGTCCTCGTCCTCGCCCGCAGCCGTTGTCCCTTTCGCTTTCCCCTTCCCATTAATCGGTTTCGGTTTAGTCTCGACCGAGGATACTAACACTACGTCCTCCACCTCTGCTTCTTCATCTTCCTCTTCATTCGCCTGTGTCGCCACTTTTCTTCTCTTTTCACTCCTCTCCCACTCCTCCCCCCGCTCTTCGTCCTCCCCTCCCAACGACGCGACTGCCTCCCCACCCACACTCCGCCGGCGCTTCGCTTGTTTCTGTTCCCTTTCAAAGCTTACCACGTCCGGCATGATCTCCTCCCTTAGCCGCGTAGTAGCCTTGTTTGCCGCACTTCGTTTTGATCCGACACGGCTCGTGGATGTCATGGGTATGTCGACGATCATGGACATGCTGTTGTCTTCTTCCTCTTCATTCGTATCCTCGTCATTGTCATCTGCGCGAGTCTTGATCATTTCCCTGGACGCATCAGGCTTAGATTTCGCCTTGGCCTTGGTTTTGGGCCCCGACTTCCCAGAGGCAGTAAAGGTGGTCGATATTTTTGCGGGAGATGGTTTGCCTCGTTTACTCGTCGACGTCGACACTTCCGCGGCAACCGCACGCATCGACGCCGCAGGCGCGAGCTGCTTGTGTCTGGCCCCTAAAGTCGCACTGGCTTCCACTCCCTTTTGCTCACTTTCGTACTGTCGATCGCCCTCCGCCTCTGTCGCATGGCCTACGCTCGGTGATGAAAAATAATCCTTGGGCACGGATGGGACGAGGACAGACAACTGCCGCTTGGGCGTACGCGGGTTCTTCGCATCGGGTGCGGTCGATAAATGTGAACTTGTAGGTGATCGAGGGTGGGATGTGACCTTCTCCGTCTCCTTTCTCCCCTCTTTCGTTTTGCCCTTTTCTTTTCCCTTGGTTACAACCTCGCCATTGGGCCTCGGCTTCCCAATCTCCTCCCATTGCTTCCCAGTCCCCGTCCCCGTCCCAGCTACCACCCTCACCTCGACCCCACTCCCCCCGCTCGACACCGACCTGGGCCTAGACTGCGACTTCGACTTGGAACTTGGTCTAAGCTTCATCCCCGACTTGACAGGAGTCGTTGAGCCCGCGCCAGTCACCCTCCGGGGGGGCACCGACCCCTCGCCTTCGCCTGTATCGGAATGCGAATCTGAATCGGAACCAATGGTCATCCCCTTGGCCCGTCGTCGCAGCTTGCTCCTCTGTGCAGGTGCTTGTTTCTCCACCTCGACCTCGGTTTTGTCAGTCTGGACGTCTGATCTGAGTTCGACGAGATGGGGTTTATGTTTTGGACGGCGCGCTGGCTGGGGAGCATCCTCTGCCTCCTGAGCCGGCCGTGTTCGCCGCTTTCCGGTATCGTCGACACCACACCCCTCCTTTCCTTTCCCCTTGTCCTTCTCATCTTTGGAGCTCCCTCCCACATTACACTCAGCTACCTCGACCTCCTTTACGGTCCCAGAGAGGCCCACTGACGATGGCTTCGACACACTCCGGGATGTTGCACGCGAACCTATCAAAGATGCCCGCGCACGTTGTTTACCATTCGCTGAGGTACGTCGTTTGACACCTACGTCCTCGTCCTCGTCGTCATCTGCGGGAAGCTTGATCAAATGGTCAACGAATGCTCCCGTCGCCGAGGCCGTCATCGGTGTCGATGTCGACCCACACTTCGCCTTTACGGACGAGGAGGGCGTCTTCTTCACTGACCCCGCCCGCGAAGGTGCTCGCACTCGCGACTCTGTTGGTACCTCGCCCTCTAGCCAGGACATAAACATCCCATCCATTGTTGTGTCGTTCGCAAGAGCTTCCTGCATTGTCAACAGGTCAAGTGCACCCACAGCCGAGCGCGCACGAGCGCGATACTCGGCATCGCGCGATTCCTCCTGTTCCACGTCGATGATGCCGATCCCACGGCTGCCTGGCACGGCGCCACCATTCAAGCGCGCAGTAGACATGGATTGAGAAGAAAGGGCTGTAGACAAAAAAAAGGCGAAGTGAACAAAAAAGAGAATTAGCGAATAAAGAGGTGGACGGTATGAACGAGACAAACATCCGTCGTGTCGTGTCATCAACATTTTGCCAAAGTCGATACCTGGGGGATACACGATGTAACGCTCCAGTCCGACCGTGAGTGCGCTGGTGTGTGTGAGCAGCACGATAGAGAGAGCATGCAAAGGTACTCACCGCCACTCCACGAAGCAATCTTCTAACCACGTGTGGTTCACGACCGGAATGGACCACGAGAGTGCGCGGGTTGTCTTGGGTGACGGCTGGCTACAAGGGGATTACGTCGATGCGCGTGAATGATGGTATGCAACTACACTCACAAACCTGCCACGAGGACCTTGTTCGATTGGCTCATGCTCGGCGTAAACTTAGCGCCGACAAGCACAATGAGACGTTTGAGATAGTCGCGTGCTGCACCTGTGTAATTGGTAATCGAAATCTCCTGCAAAGAGCGTCAGCTTGGACAGGAGGGTAAACGTTGAAGTACTTGAAACGTTACGAACACAATTCATGAGATCAGGGATGCCGCCCCTTGGAATGGGATACCAAAGCAGCGAGTCAAGGGGCGAGTGGAGCGTACCACTAGACTCGACGCTAAACAGCCAACTGAGGGTCCCAATGAGAAGGGATGCACGTGCTGCCTATGCGCGAGGAAGGTGAGAGTGAAGTATGAACGTCGGAAATGCATACCTTGAAATACGATCTGCCACTCCGCCATCGTGTGACGAGTACGTCACATTCATCGACTGCCTTTTCTTCCACCTCCTCGTCTGCATTCTCGGTGATGGGCACGACGACACCACCGGCGCGCTGGATACCTGCTTTGATTGCGTTTCGTGAGCCGTCTCCTAATTCGAGCGAGGTGGAGAGGAGAATGCGACGACCAGCCCAGACGCGGACGTGTTTCCCTTCGTTGAGGACGTTCGTGCCGTTTCCTGTCTCTGCGTCTGTATCTCCAGCGGGTTTTCGTCTGCGTCTACCCTCTGTGGCGAGAGGATCGTCGTTAAGATCGAGGGTCATACCGGGACGCAAGACGGGTGGATCTGGCCAAGCGTAAGGTATTTCTGGGATACGACGTCCGAGACGGACGGCGTCGTCAAACCAATGTGGGGTGAGGATGCACATGTGGGTTTGCGGTGCAAAGTGGAGGGCAGTATTGTACTGGGTAGCAGGGTGAGGGGTGAGCGCAGCGAGTGAGAGGGAGGTATGGGTACCTTGTCACTGCCAGTATGGAGGGCAAAGAGATGGGTGACGTCGCGGGTGAGACCAATACGCCACTGACCGCCAAGGGCGGTGATGCCTGCCGAGAGGACTTCCAAGTCGGCTACAGGAAGCTAGGGTGAATGAGATGTGAGCCTAAAGCGAAGAAGAGGACGTGAGAGACACGCACGTCGGTAGCACAGGCAACGACGCCTGAAAAGATCATGGCGGGATCTGGCGAGTAATACTGCTCGCTGGAATTGAGAGATGGGATGCGTCGGCCATACGCCACGGGAAAAAGAAGAAAAGGAGATATACACACGGCTGGCGTTTTCCCATGACGACGCTGCGATCGACCCAGCGGTCGGTGACGAGCTTGACGGTGGGATCGTTGGTGGCATTGTTGTGTGCGTGGGAGGCTGGGAGGGCGATGAGGTGAGTGTAGGGTGGATGCGGGGCTGCGCCGTTGAGGTCGAGGACGGCGGCAAGTTCCCTTCTGCGTGTCGGGGGCAGCGACAGGGAGAGCGAATAGCGCACCCCATCAAAGACGGCCATCTCGTCGACGCACTACTTGGTAGCTTGGAGCCTTGGGAAGTTCGCGTCGCAGAGTAGCCGTGACTCACGTGACACGGGGTGTGTCACAAATTAGCGCTGGTGCGCTGGTGACGGGCTCGTGACTGATGTGACAATCCTGTGACACCCCCGTGGCGACCTACTGCATTCTGTATTTGTATCGGATACTAGCTTAATTTGTATACATATCGATGCCTACTTTTGTCCGTTCAACCAGCAAGGTATTATTTCAGTCTCATCGAGAGTGTAACCGAACTGTAACCCCTTTGAATCATACACCACCCGTGACCCGTACTTACCAAGACCAACAGTCAGTGTGGCATTTCGCCAGTCACAGAGCTCCACCGTTCCCACGTCATGTGTCGTACCTCGCTAGAACTCCCGTACCTAACTTGGTCCCGCAGCAACTGCGTATATGGTCCCTCCGAATTAGGAATCCCTTGCCTTCGAACCAAGGTTCCCAGCAGATTGAACACTGCGGGGACGTCGTGTAGAAATGGATATGTCTTGGTACTGAAGCCAAGCGAATGAATACGAAGACACGCCAGGTCGTTTCCCTGTCGCAAGGAACTTTTTTCAGGGAAGGTGACCGATTTAAGTCCCTCTTTGTGGCGGCCAAGGTCGGCCAAGATCGCGATATAGGGGCGATGCGGAGAGCACTTTGGTCCACCGATGCTGTCATGGGTTCTTTCAATACTGGATAGATCCGAGGAATTCGTGGAAAGGCGGTCTTTGTCTGATATAAGAATTTGGGATATGCAATTCTTGGGATCGCCAGATTTGAAGTAGATGGGGATTATTTTGTCGATGAGCGGTTGATTGTGGCAACACTGCACAGCACTTGTTCGTTGCCAGTGCCGCATCGTCCATTCATCCAAGCTGCATATGCCATCAATGATTGATCGGACGAGATAATCCAAACAACCTACGGTAATTGCTTCAGTGGCCTCCCCTCTCTCTCGTTCTGTCTGATGTTGGCATCCATGGAAACCCAGTGGGAGAAGTTTATATATGCATCTTCGAATGCGTCCTTGGCACCTGGACATTCAGACCAGAAACTGTCACCGAAAACAAACTTGAAAAAAGTGATAACGGGTATCATTTGGCAATGAATCAACTCTGCCTCGAACCCGCTTCCCTTCACAACCATCTCACGGTTCCCGGATGCGGATGTGCTCAGAACGAAAAGATCTTTCGCAAGGAGCCAAAGCAATCGGCTAACGAGCTCGCCACGTTGCCCAATGTCGATCATCCCGTTGTCAACTTTTGTCACCAGCGTTCTCAACGTTCGTTCCAATGAGTCAACAGTGTTGTGCAATAAATTCGTGGCGGCACAAGATAGCAGTGGCTCGGATGGGTAAGTGGTATAGCTCCAGAGGCGATCGTCGGTTGTTGTGATGCAAACCCGGAGGTGGCTCGCAACAGAGGTTTCCACGTAGTGAACGGCGTCGTGGTGACCGAAACAAACATCGAGGCCAAATCTCTGCGCAAGGACTGCAAGTGCTTGACGTGGGTCAGTCGCGTCGTACTGCGAAAGCCCGCCTAGCTTTTGTTTGGCGAGCTTGAACATCTGTTCGAACGTGGTGTGCTTAATCGAGAACCACCTGTCAGTGAATAGTCAGCACCCCCCCGGAAATCATGCAAACGAGAGGTAGAAACTCACAGAGGACGGCCATAACATAGAATATGTTCTGCTTTCGCAATCTCAGACGATGGAACAGCACCGAACCGGGGAGCATAGTGATCCCACCCTAACTCAGAAAATGGCGAGAATAATAGTTCGCCCTGCACTGAGACTCTTGCGGAGTCAACTACAAGGCTCGTTAGGAAGATAGTAGAGAAGCAATGTGACACGTACACAATGTTTGCGGGGAAGCAAAGTGGGCGACCTTCGACGTTGTTGATGCAAAGATTACCCATACTGCGTGTTCGTCGGATGTTCCAGAATATGACTTGATGACGCGGAGAAGTACGGTTGCACGACGAAAATCCTTCGGCTCTTGCAGTGGGTGAGCTTCGTCAAGGGCAATTACCAGCTTTGGCTTGTCCAACGCGACATCCGGAAAAGCTGAGGAGAATAAGCCAGTCATCTTAGTATAACTATCCACCATGCATCGTTCAGCGATGTCGCTAGCGGAATTTGGACGGCCAGACGTGTTGTCGATAACTGATATTGCAATTGCGACAAATGAGCACTGCAGCACACTAGTAGCTTCGCTTATTACACACCCATTGCATCATCTATGTCCCTCTTGACCTACCAAACACAGTTAACAGAAGGTGATCTAGAAATTGGTGTTGCACCAGGCCCACCTCGTCATACGTGCTCTTCAGCCGAGCGAAAGGACTAGCACGGGGTGACGACCGTACGTCCCAAACATTATTCCAGTCCTTGACTGCCGCTTCGCCATCACTTGTTCGATTAGATAGATGCTCGCACACGAGTTTGAAGATGGCTGCAAAGAAGGCGCAGCACTTTTTATGATAATCCGTCTCGGAACTACCGTCTTCGGTCAGGATCGACGCGGGAATGTCATCGCGAACAGGAAATCCAGATTTATCCGCGACAGGTCGGAGATTCATGTATAACACCAAGACGTTCTTGCGAGCAAGCTGCACATGAATATGAATGAGCACTCTGTTGTAGGCATTCATGAAAAGAAGGAAAACCTCTATCATTGTGCGCGTCTTTCCTGTTCCGGAACTCTGAACAATAGAACAGAATCTAGCGTAAAACTGGCCAGTCGTGGAGTTAACGAACTTGCGATGGTTTCGCTGAAGATATTCGTACAAAGCGTCGACAGCACAGCCTTTGTAAGGCTGGTTGGTCAACGCAAACATTAAACTTTTCTTCGCCGCGTCTGTAAGGGCCTCGTGTTCTGGGTGCATGATTAAGTAATAACGAACAGAGCGGAAGATATGCTGCATCGAAACTCACTAAGCGAGGAGTCGCTGTCACTATGGCAAAGGATTGCTATCCACGGTCGTGAACCTGACCAGAAATCATCGTAGTTGATCGCACACATACCGAGGTTCCGAATTTGGCGGTATGATTTTTGCTCCCAGGCGGAAGCGAGCATCGTTGGTAGCTCTTCATTGCTGGTGATCAGTTTGACCACCTCGCGCGAACTAAGGTACTTGGTGTCGAAGTACTTCTCTGAGCTCTCAATGTCAATGATATAATGCAGAAGGAGGGCATAGAAGTTATGATGTTCAGGGCCAAGAAGTTGGGTGCTCTCATTCACTTTGGCATCAAGCTCCTGGTGAGCGGCGTCGCTGAAGCGATCTGAGAGCAACTTGAGGGGCATGTTGTTGTTTGTGAAGAAGTGGCTTGACTGCCGCTTTTATTTGGTCCCGCGCAAACACACCAAAGTCTTGCAAATATGTCGTGCCGCCGAGGGCCGTGCCGGAGCCCCCACTACGACTTGAAAGAATAGACTTGTCGATAGGTTATTGCCACTGGACGCTGAAGCTTTGAAGCATTCATTCTATGCGTGGATGGGTGGATTCATGCTTTTCATCGACAAAGACCCAGCTCTACCTCGCGAGATACACTATCCTCGAACTCCTGACGAACTCCTTGAATTCCTCAAAGCAGATCTCGTTCAAATGTCCATGGTATCCGAGAAAGATCTAGACGACAGACCGAAGATACTTCCCATAACGGACAAGGTTCTGCGGGTGCGAACGAAGCCGGCCCGGTGCGTTTTTCCTTGTCGAAGGTAAAACTCGTCATGACAGCTCACATTTCATTTCGTTAGGCGCAACAACAGAATAATCCATCCCAACCCTCGGACGGGAGGGTTCATGTAACGGTGCGCGTCATTTCCTTTAGCTTACATTATTACATTCACAGTGCCAGCATCAGCGAGGATCAGCCGATGCCGCATCTGCATGTCCAAGCAATTTCGACGTTAGAACGGACTCTCGAGTCTGCTCATAATCATCTACTTTGGGACAATGTACTCAGGCTGGTCGTCACTGGTCATTCGTGCAGTCTCGGCCAAGGCGTTATTTCGATCCAAAGTCATGTCCATGGCACAAGTGCAAAGAAGACGGGTGAGCAAGTTCATCTGTGCGTGTCTGCGTCGCCCTCAGGCTTGAGTTGGTCGGATTGAATACGGAACCCAATCGTTTCACTATTTCAGAGACGCGTTTCGCGACGTACACGGTGACAAAAACTCGACAGCAGTGGTAGTGCCCCCCCGTCCGCTGGCCGTTTGCGGGCACCGGATGGCGGTCAACTTGAAGAGACGGACTTGGCTACAGTGACGGGCACCTCACACGGGACATGCTCGGGGATGAAAGCCATACGCACCAGCGCGAGCGATCGCTTGCGAGCCGTGATTCACCGGCACCCTTTTTTTCCGTCTCCATGGCTCAAAAGCTGCCCTCCACTCCCAATCCCTCGCTCGTCCACGACGTGCGTTCTGCACCCGATTAAGACGCAGGGCAATGCCTCGGCTCGGCCATGGACACTGTGCCCGCGGACTGGACCCCACCTGCACAATACAGTGCTCAAAATCATGCACCGGCCACGCGCCATCACGGTTCCTCGTTTGAGCCCCCCCCCCCAAAAAAAAAAAAAAAGAGACAGCCTGAGCGACGTTGCACATGGCCAGCTATGCTGCTAATATGCTTTTGCAATGTATCTGCTTCGCTCATTCTCTTGAAGAGCACGGTCCTACGCGTAGTCCACTGCCTTGCCGAGGATCCTCGTTCGATCATGGTTCTTGGTTCGCCAGCGGCGTGAACCTATGTCTTGGACGCATCGAGGGGATTGCCCTTTAGGACACGCCTGCGGTGAATTATGGTTCGACTTCCACCTTTCTACTGACGTCTTTATCCATCGTTGGCGTTCGCGGGGCATGTCACTTTGCCGCTCCCCGTACTCCATGCTAAGCTCTTTGGCTTGTACGACTTGCAACATTCTTCAAACGATCAAAGTCGCTCGCTTCTTTCGCACACAAACCCCCCAAGGGCGATTCCAGAAAAAAAAATCTTGTGTATAATTTATAGTGTTGCCGCAGCTTCAGCTAATAGCTGGCCTAAGCAGTACACGCCCAAGTCAAGGTAACACTACAAAAAGTAAATACACTATTCGAAGGTGCCCTGGATGCTATTGTATCCGAGATCGGTGTCCGTGACACTGATATGAGGGACGCTTCTATCTAGCAACCGCTGACAGACACCATCCATTAGTGTCCGACCAATTATGACACTGATGTTGTTGACGCTACGTGTTAGTGTCTGTGACACTAGATTGTTGTGACGTAGACACATACATGCTTTGACAAAATGGGTTCACAAAAACAGATTGAAGGACTGACATACACTACAGATCAAGTTCCCTGGGGCCTTCCAAGAACGCCTGCTCAGCAAAGCTTCTTGTGGCCATTGCACGTCCACGATCAATAATCCCCCATTTTCTGCTTACCGGTACCAAGCCTACCACTGCTTTGAGGCTTCAAATGTCGGTCACGATCGCCACCTTGTTCGAAACTATGAAGGTATTATTGATTCTTGTGTCGTGACTCTCTCCAGCAGTTTCCCATGGTAAGATCTGTGTGAGAATGAGTGTTTTCTTGCTGAGTGGCCCGAAGAATGTGTCGGCTGGTAAGGTGAGGACAAAAATCTTCTCGAGGTCCCCATATTGGACTTGGTGAATTGAAAATCCGTTTCGCGCCTCGACCTCAAACTCATACTGAGATCTGTCAGATGGTTAGGGGGGCCGAACAAAGCGAGCGAAGCGAGCTTTGTGAGGGGGATATGTGTGGGATGGGTGCCAGATAGGTAATAGGCGATGGGGCGACTGCTACCATTGCCACCTATTTCGTCGGTTGACTCATCAGACCTCTGGCGAATAGGATAAAAAGATTTTCCTAGATCTTACCTGTTTAAGTACAAGAAAGATCCGTGCACGGACCATTAATATAACATGGGAGAGCGGAGATAGACGCAGCGGTGATTAACGTCGGAAAGATCCAGTGCGTGACAGCGTGTGAGGATTTCTCACGCTGGGCGGAGATTAACTCTGGGCCGGGTTACTTACTGTGGCTGAGTACCGGACTATTTATAGTCTTGATCCGGTAACTTCTTCAGCTATCTCCGAGATCGGTCTACCCCTATGAATCGGCATCCCCGCACCCGGAAATGTCGGACGGCCTGCCAGGACGGCGGCGGCAAGCTGACAGGACGGTGATGGCAGGACGACAGTGATGGCAGGACGGTGACGGCAGGACGCTCAGCTGGACGGCAGGACAGTTAGCAGGACGATGGCGGGACACTCAGCAAGACAATGGCAGGACGCTCAGCAGGACGATGGCAGGACGCTCAGTAGGGCGGTTGGCAGGACGACGGTTAGCAGGGTGGCGGCAGGATGCTCAGCTAGGTGGCAGGACGGTTAGCAGGACGACTGCGGGACGCTCAGAAGAACGGCTGGCAGGACGACGGCGGGATGCTCAGCAGGACGATGGCAGGACGCTCAGTAGGGCGGTTGGCAGGATGACGGTTAGCAGGGTGGCGGCAGGACGCTCAGCTAGGTGGCAGGACGGTTAGCAGGATGACGGCGGGATGCTATGGCGGCGAGCATGACGGGAGCACGGTGACAGGACGGCGTACAGGGCGGCAGCAAGACACTCAGCAAGACATTCAGCAGTACGCTTGGCAGCATGGCAAGGCAGACGGTTGGGGTAGGTTGGATTTTCGCTGCCATTCACCTACAGCGTCTTCGAGACGGCGTACGTGACCACATCCTGGAGGCCTGTTGCATTAAAGCAATTTTTTGTAATTGGGTTGGGGGTAGAGGCACCCTCTGGGTACATTTTGAGCAAGCAAATTTCACATTTCCTGATGTCCATGAAATGTGTCATGGGTGCACACATTTCCTGATGTCCATGAAATGTGTCATAGGTCCGCACATTTCCTGGTGTCCATGAAATGTGCCAGGGGTGCACACATGTCTTGATATCCATGAAATGTGCCAGGGGTGCACACATGTCTTGATGTTCATGAAATGTGTCATAGGTCCGCACATTTCCTGATGTCCATGAAATGTGTCAGGAGTGCACACATTTCCTGGTGTCCATGAAATGTGTCATAGGTCTGCACATTTCCTGATGTCCATGAAATGTGCCAGGGGTGCACACATGTCTTGATATCCATGAAATGTGTCATAGGTCCGCACATTTCCTGATGTCCATGAAATGTGCCAGGGGTGCACACATTTCCTGATGTCCATGAAATGTGTCATAGGTCCGCACATTTCCTGATGTCCATGAAATGTGCCAGGGGTGCACACATGTCTTGATATCCATGAAATGTGTCATAGGTCCGCACATTTCCTGATGTCCATAAAATGTGCCAGGGGTGCACACATTTCTTGATGTCCATGAAATGTGCCAGGGGTGCACATATATTTCTTGAACATCAGGAAATGTGCGGACCTATGACACATTTCATGGACACCAGGAAATGTGTGCACCCCTGGCACATTTCATGGACATCAGGAAATGTGCGGACCTATGACACATTTCATGGACATTAGGAAATGTGTGCACTCCCGCGCTGTTGTGCCTTCAGCACAATCATGCGATTTTTATTGATAGTTGTACACATATGCTGTTGTGCCTTTGGCACAATCATCTGAGTTTTTCTTGAACTTGCAAAGCTCAAGTTTTCTAAGTTTGCTAAAGTTTCAAACTATACATTTTCTTGTCTTGTGATATAAATAGCAGAGTTGTTACAAAGGTATAGTACA